>VSMD01127023.1:0-70119 GCA_008750895.1 Mirza zaza
AACACCTGCTTCTTCCTCCAAGTCCTTCCCGAGGCAATGGGTGTTTCTGCCCTGCCTGATTCAGGCCTCGCACACCTGACTCAAAGGCACAGGCTCAAACAAACACGTGTGAAATGCCACGGCTCTGCAGCCACAGAGGGGCCTGCGGGGCAGACCTTTCCACTCAAGGTGGACTATCCACAGCCACCCAGCGCTCTTTTCTGTGTTAAAAGTGAGCAGATGAGTAGATCGCTCAGGAGGTGTCTCCTTCGTGGCTGTGGGGAGGGAGGAGGGAAGGGGACTCCAATGTGGGGACTGTGAAGACAAGAGTGATGACCAAATGCCAGGCCCACAGTGTCTCCTTGTGTCCCTGGGCAACAGTGGCTGAGAGAAAGGGGGCTTTGTGAGGAACCCTACACCATGACACACGTACCAAGGGCAAGGGGACCCTTTTCCAAAGATTATTCCAGGAAGTGGCCTAATTCCAGGCTCCAAACAAATCAGAATCTGGGGATGACCCCAAGAAATCATAGACAGCCAACTGTCACTCCGCTGCTGCCACCAACCTCCCCATCTGCATTTCCTCCTCTGTAAGACACAAATAGTGAGGACAAATGCCACAGGAGAGCATGTGCCTGACCATGGCTCGCATGAGTCATGCTAAGCCAACGCCAAATCACTCCTCTCCCAGAAACCAAAGCGCGAAGCAAACGGCGTGCCCCCTCGAAGCAAGACGGTGAGAAGCACAGTCAGCTTCAGCAATTCATCCTGTAGTGAGGAAGGAAGCTTCTGCTAGGAGCTGGCAAGGTGCCACCGTGCTCTGCTGACCTTCTGCAGTACACATTCCCATTGCCCTTGGGAAGCACGTGATGGTCGCTTTGAAAGGAAGGGAACTTGAGAGAGGCGAAGAGACAAGCCTAAGGTCACACCGCCAGAGCAGAATGGGGAAGAGAGCCAACTTGCTCAGGTCTCAGAGCCTGGCAGCCCGACTCGGCAATTAGTCCAAATAGCTTTTTAATGTCTCTTCACTTCAATCTTCATCTTGAAGCACCTCCTCCCCTTTCTAGCAGCAAGTATATTAAATGTGGAAGGAAAATGGTGTCATTTTGTAAAGGTCAGCAGGACACGTAGGTGGTCTTCTGAGTTGTCCAAATAGAGGATATCATCATGGTTGTTATTATTATTATTGCTGTTGCCAGATTCCATGGATGCCAAAAGATGCCAAGTTAAGAGCACCCACCGAAGCCTCTTAGAAATAACACAAGGATAACTGAGACACCTACTCAGCCTCCTGGCAGCAGGCTGGGTCCCCAAGCGGGTGGACAGAGGATAATCCGAATCAGCAGTAGTTGCTGAAGCGTCTCTGGGCGGGGCAGAGAGCAGTATCTGCTCCTGTCACATCCTCCACATGGAGAAACCTGCCCAGAGCGGAAGGAATGCTGTCTCTGAGGACAGGGAAGGGAGGGGTGAGGAGGGGCAGGCGACTGCCCCACCAGTGCCCCATCCACGGCCCCAGGGCCTGCTCCCCACCGTGCCACAGGGCGAGGGAACCTCGTGGACAGAAAGCCACTCACTCAGACCTGTGACTCCACAGGTCCTCAGCCCACCACCAGTCCTGCCCACAGAGGGGGTGCGGCAGGCAGGGCCCCCCCAGACACGGCTTTGGAGGGGCTGGGAGACATAACTCCTCCATCTTCATGGTGCCCACAGCAGTACCTTCAGAATAACCCTGCTTTTGCCTTCGCTGGTCTGGCCCCTGGATGGATGAGTGGAATTGGGTTCCACCCCTCACTCATATGGCAGGTGGCCGCCATTCAGTCTATGATACATCAGTGACACAACACCCTATCTGAGCAAGATGGCTGCAACCTAACAAAATGGCAAAAAGAAAAAATGTAGAAAGGAAAAATCCCTGCCACAGAGCACCATCTGGAGCCAGCATGGTTTAGATTTTGCTATAGGCTTCAAGAGGACCGTTTAGTGGCGCCAAGGATAGACAGATATGTTCATGGCTTAGGGGATGGGGTTGTGGAGAGCCCAGGACAGACTATTCTGTGTTTTTCTCCCCATCAACAATGAGGAGGAGTCACTTGGTTGGCTGGAACTGCTGATAGGAGTCACGTCAAAATTAGTTTCTTACATATCGGCTTTGCTGAACAAAGAGAAAGAGAGAGATGAGATATAATAACAAAACCCTGGACAACAAAACCAGTAGTGCCTCCCCACCCAAGATGTGGTGGAACCTTTGAACCAAAGTGCTCATGGGCTCATAAAGCAAGGAACAATTTGAAAGCCAAGGTCACTCTTTAGTGATCCCCAGGGCAGGACTTCTATCTAGTTGCAGAGGAAGAGCCGTGACCAAATCCACCACTGGCACTGGCTGCACTACTCTCAGACTCTGGCATCTACCAGGCAGCAAACACAAGGAACAATGTCACCAGGGAAATATTCCAAGACAAAAGACAGTGAAGCAACATTTAGAGTCTTGAGGGGAGAGGAGTATAACCTAAGGACTCTACTTCCAATTGAGTTGTTTTTCCCACATAAAGACAACTGTTCACACATAGCACAGGAAGCCTCAGAGTAATGGAGCAGGGAAGATGGACATGAGAAAGCTTTAGAAGCAGAAGTAGCTCAACATTCAAGTTAAGGAAACTAATTCCAGGAGAGTCAGGGTTGGCCTCTGTTGTCCTTCCTACCCAGCACCAGGCTACCTGTGCACAGAGACAAAGGAGGACCTGGTCACTTTCCAGTGCTTGGACCTGACGGCTATTGTACATCAGTGGCTCACTGGGCACCTTATAAACAGCATCACTTTGTCGCATCCATTTACAGAAGGTACTACTGACGGCTCCATTTTACTTCAAGGACATCACAAAATGTATGGCCTGGTTGACGAGGGATCCCCAACTCCGAGTGTCCATAACCCACCACCGTGTGCTATCCTGATGCATTGCAGAGATATCTACTAACCAAACACGTACTCTAAAGCCCACGGAGTCCAGGGATTGGAAGGAAGACCCAGGGAATGGAATAACATACACAGTTCAGACAAGAAAAGGAACAAACAGAAGAACTTTGACTTTAGAACTGGCACCAATGAGTGAGTCTCCCAAGAAACTACTCCTAGGACGAGCAAATGTTTGTATCAGAACCTGGTCTGACCACATCCTAACCCCAGGTAGGTAGATGGGTATCTTCAATAGGTGCTGGTTTCTGCCC
Source organism: Mirza zaza (assembly GCA_008750895.1). Classification (NCBI taxonomy): domain Eukaryota; kingdom Metazoa; phylum Chordata; class Mammalia; order Primates; family Cheirogaleidae; genus Mirza; species Mirza zaza. The sequence goes on from VSMD01127023.1 coordinate 3,202, forward strand.
TTTTTTGAGTATTTCCAAAAGGAACAAGGACAGACTCTGTCACCCTCTTCACTGTAACATGACTGTATTTTTCCTAACACTCCATGCTCACCTCTCTGAGGCAGTTCCCTTTTCCACCTGTGGGCTCAAATGAGTAAGTGCACATAGGTAGTGCCAGGCCCATCAACCCTGTGTCCCCACCCTGGACCACCTGGCCTTCAGTCTTCCAGCTGGCCTGTGAGGGCTTACGGCACAGAAAAGCTCAGATCTCACAGCAAATTAGCTTCCAATTCATGGGTGTTGGGGAGAATGGAGGAGGAGCAAAGCCAATCCCAGAACCTCCAATATTGGCGTTGGGAGGCCAAACTCAAGGCTGACAGAGGAACCAGGATAGCTCTGGGCATACCCAACCGGCTGAGGACAGGGAGCAGCAGACAGATTTGGCTGAGTGACTCTGCAGGGTCACCCGAAAGGCGAGGAAGACTGGAGGGTGGGGGACATGCACGCACCCCTCCCTCCCCGACACAGCCAGAGCTGATGGCCACAGTCCCCCCAGTGGACAGGAGTAGAGGGGCCCTGCAGGGCAGGAGACCCTCCGAAGTGGCTCTGTTCCCATCCCTTCCATCTTCAAAGTGCATTATCAGTGCAAGAAGCAGGGCTGGATCACGGGGGTCCAACTCTGAGAAAGGGCTGTACCAGCCAGCTCCCCTCACCTCCTCCCGCTTCCCCCCTGCCCACCCCGCCCCTTCTCATGCTAAGACCAGAACTCTTGCTGGATCTCGTAAGAAGTGGGCCTGTGTGTGTTCAGTTCGGCTCTGCACAGCGGCACGGTGCTGTCCTGACTTTGCCCCTCTGCATCCAGGTCCAGAAGCGTCCGCTCGGCGGGGGGCAGCGGCCCCGCCTGAAACGGGAGCAGGGCGGGCAGCCCGGGCCGCTCCTCCACAGTGCTGCTGCTGCTGGCGAAGCAGGAGTCCAGGTTGCTGGGCGTCTCTGTGCTGGAGCTGTTGGCTGGGGAGGTGCTGCGGGCGTGGCTGGGGGACACGAACCACCAGGGGTCCAGCCGTTGCCGGTTGGCAGAAGGCCGAGGCCGAGGCAGAAACTCCAGTGTCTTGGGTCTCTCCAAGGTAGAGTCCTGCTGTGTGTTCCAGCGCCTTGGGGTTGGGGGAAAGACCACGTTGGGGTCGGGGAGACGGGGGAATTCACCTGGGTCTCGGCTGGGGCTGGGGGTTTTCAGCATTCCTGGTCAGGAGACAAAGGGAGAGGCATGAGATGAGGGTCCCGGATTTCGGGGCCAGATTTACACGGCCCCCTCCCCACCCGCCACATCCCGACGCACCTGGGATAACACGCATTAACAAACAGGTATGGAGCACCTATGTGCCATGCAGTGTGCTGGGGGCACTGGGGAAACAGCAGCGACCTAGAAGGCCACAGTCCCTGCATCTGGTAATAACAATAGGACACATGGGGGTCACATCTGCAATGAAATAACTTAAGGCAGATATCTGCAAATGACCCGCAAGCCAGCCACCTGTGTTTGCAAACGAAGTTTTCCTGGAATGCAGCCACATCCAAAGTCTGCTTGCCCACTCAAGCAACATAGCTGAGTAGTCATAACAGAAAATGTATAACCCACAAAGCCGAAAATATTTACTACCTTGCCCTTTATCCAAAAGAGTTTGCTGACCCCTGACTTAAGGGAATGTCCATCCATTCACTGTTCATCCATTGAATAAACACGTGATGGGACCAGAGCTAGATAACAGAAATCTAATAGGGTCTCTATTCCCAAAGAGGTCACATATCTGAGTATAACAAAAATATCTACAGGGAGGAAGTTCCAGCCAACTGGTTAAACACAATTGTCACTGACGGTTGCATCTCATTGAAAGGGTACTGCCATCCCCTTTCCCTACTGGACTAGAGGCTGTTTCCAAGTCAGACTTACATCTTCTAGGGAGCAAGGGATGGTGGCAGGGAAGACCCAGGATGAGTGTGTGACAAGTGCTACAGTTAGGGAGGGCAAGCACATACACAGGGACAGCAATTTACCTGGCACATGTCCTGTCTGCAGAGACGGGCATGAGTGAGGGATGAGTGTTGGAGGATGTGAAGAATGGGCGGAAGCCTGCCTTATGAGAGTGTGTGAACTAATGCTATAATGAGAGGCAAGAGCCCAGCTATGTGGCAGAAAACACCCCCCTCCTACGTGCCGCAAAGGCTTCCTTGTTGGTAACTGCAGCATCCTGCTCAGGGGATCACCAGAAGCTACACTCCTGCCCTTCCGGTACCAGGAAAACACGACCCTGCCCCACCCCAAAGGCCCAGGGTCTGAACATCCCACAGGAGTCCCAGGTCTGATTCTTCCTAGAACCTGCCCGTCTTCTTTCAATCCTCAGGGCACAGAGCAGAAAGAAATCAGCCAACCCTGGCCACTCCCTGACCCCAGGTCAGTATTTCTCGACTAAGGGGAAGAACGGAGTTCACACAAATCCAGAAGTGGAAAAAGGAAACGAGGCACCTGCCAACGTCGTCACTCTCTGAGGAGGCATGAAGAAAGGAAAGAGAAACAAGGAAGAGGACAAGACCCACCTGCTCCAGGACTGGGGCTCAAGCCATTGCTGGAGGGGCTCCTACTGGCCAGGAGAGCCGCCGGCTTGAGGGCCCCATCAGAAGGAGTCCGCCGGTGACCACTCGGCTGTGTGGGGGCCGTGAGCGTGACATGGGTGGGAGTCAGAGACTGTTTCGGGTCTCGTTTGAAGCGCTCCACTCGGACATTGACCAGGGGGTTGTGGGTGCACGGGGTCAAGGGTGGGGCCTCCGCCGGGCTGACCGGCATCTCATACACCACGATCTCATCGCTGTCGGAGCGCAGCAGGGAGCGCGTGGAGTTGCACTCGGAGATGGAGGAGAGAGAGAGCAGCGTGAGGGAGGCGGAGGGGTCTCCTAGCAACAGCATGGGCTCCTCCTTCTTGAAGAGCTTTCGGGATGGGGGGCTGGTGCTCCGGCGAGGACGGCTGGCCCTCTGGAAAAGACCCTCACGCCTCTTCTTCTCCTCCCGGGCTGGTGGCTCAGGCTCCTCCAGGGGAAGTAGCTGGCACTTGCCAGCTTCCAGCAAGTCAAACCCTAGGCCTGTGGCTGCGAGGACAGCCCCGCAGCCGAGCAGAGCCACCTCGCAGCGGCGGTGGTGAGGACCGCCGCGCTTGAGGCTGTTGGTTGGCGTCAGCTGAGGGGTACTGGTGGCTGAGTTGACTGGGGTCGGCTCCTCGTGGGCTCCATCACTGGAGGGGCCTTCCCCGTCCTCTCCACGAGGAAATGGGATACAGAGGTAGGACTGGTTGGGTGAATGCTGTAGACGACTCTCTCCACTCCTCGGGCCTTCACTGTCCTCATCCTCTGTGAAGATGAGAATGGAAGGGAGATAGGAAATGGGGAGGAAGCAGCAAGAATAAGAATGTGGTCCTCTCCCCCGACCCTGGGGCTTCCTGGCTCAGTGTCACGGACGCAAAGGCCAAACGGTCTGATGAACAGGATGTGGAATTGGACATTAGGACTTCACCTTCCCACACTCAGCCGTGACCAACATGAGGAAATCACTCTCCATTCCGGGGGCCATTTCCCTATTTGCAGGAAAGGGCATCCGGTAACTTGCTACTTCTTTCATAAGGGATCCTCAACACAAAGTCCAGTAAGAGTGTCTAGAACACTGGATAGGACAGGAACATTCCTAATGTTTTTGTATCTTAAAATGAGAAGAGCCTCTGGGTTTCTAGAATGATGGCTTAGCAACTTGTCTTAAGACCAGTCTCCTGTGAAGGGTTAGAATCTCCTCTATGGAAGGCCAACCTACTCTACGGATTGACGCATCACCTCCTTAGAAATCTACAGGGACACCACTATCCGAGGGAGCCTAGAGAAGCCCTCCCCCATGCAGTAGTCACTGGCAACTCTGGGAAAGCTCCCTGGGAGGGAGGCTGCAGTGTCTCTACCACCGTCCTCCACTGTGTGGACTCCCCACATTATGATATGAGGAAACAGACCCAGAAAATGAAAATGCCTGGTGTGAGGCTCCAAGGGGACTATTACTGGCCCCTTGGGACAGAATTCCAAGGGAGGGCAGCCTCCATGGTAGCTGTAGAAGTAAATGGGGATTTGGGAAGACTCAGTGAAATGGGAGCAGAGCAAACTAAGAAGAGATAGGGTAGGGGCCAGCAGTTGAGAGAAAGAGGAGACAACTCCCATGAGTAGTCCCAGGGGTCCTTAAGCAGACCTAGAAGCTTGGGCAAAGGTTCCCCAAGGAAGCCGGGAGAGAACCGAGACAAGAGCAATGCTTACCTATCTCCATAAGGCTGGTGAACCCAGGCAGGGCCAGGCTGCTCCTCGGGCCCTTCCCCAGGTTGGGGGCACTAGAAGACCACTGTTTGTATCCATCTACCAGGGACTTGAGGCTGAATAAGAAAACAGAAGGAAATTGTCAGAACTGGTCACTTCCCTTACTCAACCTCAGCTCAATGCACCTATGGGAATGTCTCTCCCCATCTGCTTTGTTGCACCACAGAGCCTTGGGGAACAGGAAGAATTCTTACTGAGCCCACCTGCATCACAGACAGAAGTGCACATGCTCCAGGGAAGGCAAAGCAGTAACAGGACGCACCCCCCACATGCTGCCATGGGACTGTAGAAAGATCTGGGGGGGGGGGCAGGGTGGTACAAAAAGACGGAAAGGATAAGGACTGCTCAGCCAATGGGGGTCTTGCCTAGATCCATCCACTCAGTGCACAGACACTGAACAAAATGCACTCATGGCGTCAGAAATGCTGCAATGCAAAGACCTACAGAGCCAGGCAAGCACCGGGCAGCGGAGCCAACAGAGGTGGGCCAGGCCACTCCACTCACACCATTTCTCAGTCTCTCCGTCCAAGCCTACGGCATGCTTAGGCAACTTTCAAAGCCATCCACTTTTCAAAAAGAAAAGTCAACTAACAAAGCTGCGCCAACCCAGTGCACTTTGGGACAGACCTATGTGGGGTAATACACAGCGCTGACCCAGAGCCCTCAGTTTGTTGGGAGTCGAGAGAAAGAGGACAGGAGCTCACTTTCAAATCCCTGTAATCAGCTCATGTGGCAAGCCGGTAACTCTCCCAGGATGCAGCCTGGGCACCCTGCTGACCCCCTTGCAGCATGAGGGATCAGAGGCCCAGGAGCACTGGTCTTTTTCCTAGAGGACGATGAAGGAAGGACCAAGGAATCTGCGGGCTATGGTTGCCTTGGGGATTTTGGAATTATGATCAGAAGTGGCTCCTTTAACACTAGAAAGAAATGTTCAACTAATGTTCTCCCCAGAGTCCCAGCCTATCTAAGGAAGGGGAAGGACCAACTTTCCCCCTGACCTCAGAACTCTGTTTCAAGTGTTATCAGAAATACTAATGAATTAAAGTATAGTCCAGCCACCCCTGGTTTCAACCAAAATACAGAACCAGAGATAAGCCTGCCACTAAACCCACAGCCTGGGACTTCCAAATTATAATCTTGTAATCTCACTTTTAGCTCTGGATCCAGGAAAATCCAAAATAGCAAAGTCAAAACCAGTGCTCAAGACCAAATAATAAAAAGCCACCTTATCTTCTCCCTAAAGCTAAGGGTGCCAGGAATATGCCAAGAATTAATTGGAGTAGTCAGCGGAGTAAAGAATAAAGTAAGGTTAGCTCAACACAGGAATATTCCCAAGGTGCACGACGGTACCGCTTAAAACAAAAATGAATTCACAGTTCAGCCCTGGCAATAATGAGGCTTGGTTCTATGGGGTGTGCTATGAGAACGAGGAAATGGAAGGGGGCTTGTTACCAGCACAGTTGGTGAAAGGGTGACGATTAGACTCACCCCAAGTAGAAATGTGGAGATTCTGATGGGGTACTTAAACCATTAGCTTTCTCACGCCTCTGAGGGGATCTTCAACAAATAAAGAGAATCAGTAGCAGGCAATGGAGGGCACATCAGCTCAGCCTCTCCCGCACCAAAACATGGACACAAGGCTGGACTCGAGCTATTAATACGTTGTCAGCTGCCTTCTCCTGGTCCGGTCGGCAAAGCCCATGCCGTGAAAGATTCTTTCTTAACCAGATGGCCCTGCTTAAGCTGCTATAGACCCAGGACCTCCCAATCTGTAGGACAAAGATCCCTGGGCAGCCACAGGGGCCTGTAAATCCATGGATCCCAAAAGCTGTCTACAGACAAGTGTGTATGTTGCAGACAGATATGCACTATTTTCAAAAGGGTGAAGATGTAAATTTATTTAACATTGCTGAACTCAAGATAGCTTTTGGTCATTACATATTTTCTTTGGTCAACAGGTATGAAATTTAGAAATATTAGCATTTAGAGGTTCTCAAACATTGGTGACATTAAAGAGGTCTTTACTTGAGACTGGATTAAATAAACTTATTTCTTCAATAGGAACTGCGGATCATGAATAATTAAGTCATATATTTTGAATTGCTTCAAGTTTGCGAAGGCAAAACTATGGAAGGAGGAAGAAAATCCCAAAGTTAATATTTTGTAATGTGAAATAAATGTTAATTTACTACCAAGACAAAAAATATCTCTAAATGAAGCAGAATCATAGAAATTACTGGAATCCATAGCAAGCCTGCTAAACTCTACCTGGAATCCCATTAATGTCAAGAAATATCAAAAGACTCAGGGTGACTGAGTTTCCTGGACCCAGCTCAACCCTACTCTGACCCAGGGCTCAAAGGACAAACTGGAGAGCTCTTGCTCCTACAGCACTTAGTAGAATAGAGCAATTCACCACCCACCAAGGATTCAACTGCTGAATTCTTACACAGCTTAGCTACTTTGCCCTACATATCTAGATTTTCTATTTAAAAGTATCTAGTGACTTTTCAAGCCTAGCTTCAGAGAATCAATCTTTTATGAACTAAACTGTTATTTTCACCTTTAGCTCAGATCTGACATGCAGAAATAATAGATCTTAGACATGAAATTTTAGTATTTGAAGGATTACCAAGGCCAGTTACAGGTTCAGGCCCCCTATAAGCCTAATATTCAACCTTAGAAGCTCTTTGGAAAGTCTCTAAAAAAAGGTGAAGGAGACTGCTGGTTATGCTCGCACTTAGGGAAATCAAGAAACACTGTTCTAGATTCTAACACCAGTAATAAGTATACATTGTTCTGTCCATGCTTCAAATATGAAATAGAATTGCATGAGAAGCTAAGAATCCTCATAGCTGATATTTACATGTGTTTACCATGAGCCAGCCAATCAATGCTCTATGCGGTTTACAAAGATGAATTTACTTAATTAACCCTCGTATCAGCTCCAAGAGATGGGTGCTAATATTATCCCCATTTTATAGATGAGAAAACATTACAGTCACACAGCTAGCCATGGTGGAGCCAGGATTCACACCTAGGTAGTCTGGTGCCAGGATCCACGCTCTCCACTCCCACACTACGAGTGCCCCGGCCTGTGAATAGCTGGGACTCAGGGGTGAAGTGGACCCCACAAGTGAGAACAGAAGAACATTCAAGGCACTCGGGCCCCCCTGTTGTCTGCCCAGAGTGGGCCCTCCTGCGTGTCAGTGTGGATACGGGTGAGGCCTGACGGAAGTGCTAGTGCCCTGGAGTTAATCCACCTGCACTACGAGGGCTGGGTTATCTGCCCGCCCCTGCCTCAGGGTGAGCCTCGAGTCAAGAGAGTCCTGCTAGCTTCTGCTCTCCCTTCTCTTTCTTCTCAATGGATGCTTTAAGGCGGAAGAGCCAGGTATATTAAGTAGAACACTCTGGCAAAACGTTTTACATTAATGCTTGGGCTGCTTGCTACTCTGAGTACGACACCCCCAGGGCTCGGCAGACTCTACACGGCGGGCTAACTCTTTACAAAGGTCTGGTGGAGCACAGCCACACTCATTCATTTACACGTTGTCCCCAGAAGCATCTGCGCCCCAGCAGTGGAGGTGAACAGCGGCAACAGAGCCAGAAGGATCACACGGCATAACATATTCATTATCTGGCTCTTTATGGGAAAAGTTTGCCAGTCCCTGTCCTAGGAGGTTCCAGAGGACAAGGAGAGTGAAAAATTCTGTTGTAAAGATCAAGAAACTTGTCATTTCTCAGAAAGCACTGAAACATACGGCAAGGAGAAAAGGTCTTTCACATGTTTTAAAACCGTGTACCTGTCTTTCAGTGAGAAAGAATTTCACTTCAGTTGGCTCTTACCCTTCATCTCCTGAGGCAAGCTCCTTCTGACCAAGTGTCCCTGGCCCCCACGTCCGCCCCTTCTTCTTCGAGGCCCTCTTCTCCTCCTCCTCCACTTCCTCCTTCGGGATGACCGAGCTTCTGCCCCAGGTTTTGCTGCTTTCACCCGGTGTCACTGTGAATAACAAAGGTTGGGTAGGATCTGGAAAACGGACAGACAGAGCACCCCAAAACTAGCCTGTACACCCCTGGGCACACGCGCACGCACACACCACACACACACACACACACACACTTAGAGCTGCAGGGAAGTTGGACCTCATCAAAAACTGAGCCCATGTGGACCCTTCCAGGAAAATAATGGAGCTCTCAGCCACCCATCATACAGCTCTCTCAAAGTACTAAATTTTGGGAAAACTTCCCAAATTTTCATAAGTCTGATGTAAAGCTAGAGCTCAAGCCAGCCAGACATCAGAGTTCCAAGCAGGCCTGACGTAAAGAACTTATCTTGCTGGGTGGAAATAGATCGAGGGGAATGAGGAGGCAGGAAGGGGCAAACAGACAAGGGGCGAGGAAGGTGTAGAATTACACACATCCTGGGAGGAAAGGGCTGGGAAGGAGGAACGTGAGGAGCTCCAGACTATGGAGAAGGAAGTCAGGAGTAGGAGAAAGGGAAGGAACAGGCCTAGAGAAAGATCATAGGTAGGAGAAGAGGAGCATGCTTCTGGCATTGACACCTTAGAGCAGGGTGGAGACCCAAAGGCCTCAGGGACCAGGCTTCCATCATAAATGAGTAAAGTGGACCAGTTACCAAAACACAGGGAGTCGAGGGGACTGCGGCAAAACATGGAGCATATGGCTTTGCTATTAGTTCCAGCCAGCTATGGCCAGTAGAAAAGGGAACCCCCTGGTTTGATTTTTCAAGGAAAGCCAGAAATCCAGGATTTTTAAATGAGATCTATCTTTAAATCAGGGGAATGAATTCATTCATGTGTGCGTATATTATATATGTATAAACATATATACACGTGCGGCAACAAAAATAAAATTGGTCCAGATTTGGCCAATTATAAAGTATTTGGCAAGTTTCTTTAGGACTTATACTTTGGAAAAATCCTTCCTTGAGAAGCATGGATGAAAAAAAAAACAACGATGCCCCAAATATGGCAGATTGTGTGCTAGATCCCCAGGCCAGGTACCATCCTGTATCTATATCACACCCCAGTTTCCAGATGGCTTTGTAATTCCCTAGACCCCTTCAGGATCCAGAAACCCCCCTTGCTGCTATCTGACTAAGAGCACAAGGGAGAGGAAGCAGCAGCAAAGTTAATGGAGAGAAGCAAGGGGGTGCTAAGGGCATGCGTACATATGTGCATGTGTACACACATGGCGACAAGAGTGGCAGAAGGTATGGATGGAGCAAGCCTGGGCCAGTCGGTGGCTGGACAGAGCAGGGGACAGGTGCCCCTGGTGTGTTCTGGCCCCAGCTAGTTTGGGAAACAGTCTCACACTGGATAGCGCGAAGCCGGGGGATGATGGTGGGGCTTGCAGGAGGACTGGAGCGGCTGTTGATAAGATTCTTCCTTTTATCCATGGTGGGGGAGGCCTGCACCGTGAACTTGTGCTGGAAATCTGCTTGAGGAAAGACAAACACATGCGTGTGCATTAAAATCTTCCCATAATCAGATTCGTGTAAGAAATCTGACATTTTCTGGCAGGCCTGAGGGACAGGCCCTAGTTTCCTGAAAAGCTCTTTGTTCACCTGGGAAATGTTCTCTTTCAGAACCATCTATTTTTCCCAAGGGACAGGGCAGGATAAAAGTACGAAAAGATGAAAAATTCATTATCCAAGTGAACTTCATTACAGTCTTCGTAAAGCTGTCGATATAACGTATATAGGTGGGAAAACTATATATTCAGAATAGCTTTTAGCTCATGAGATCATGATGGTTATTGTAAGAAATTTAACTCAAAATTCTTGGTTTCATATAATCTATTACTAGATAGATTTGGCTTTCTTTTCTCAGGGACCAAACTATGGAGACTGTTGCTTCTCACTACATGCAGACAGAGCAGGGTACTAGGGACCAGCCCTTGGTGGGAACCCAGGGAAGTAAGAGATGGGGCAGATGGCTCCAACCCTGACATAGTCCAAGGCAGTTGGGTACAGCACAAAGAACGTAAAGCTTGCAGCTCTGAATTCCTGAGCTTCAGTCTCCTCATCTATCAAAGAGGTATAATAAATAGCTGCTTGCTTGCACCTAGGTCTCCCCACTAGACTGTGAGCTCCCTGCAGGTGGGAACTGTCGCTTTTATATCTGCAACCCCAGCACACAACAGTACGCTGGCACCTAGATGCTTGAGAGGTACTTAAAGACTCCATGCTGTCCAAAAATAAAAGAAAAATGTGCAACCAGGAAACCAGTAAACATGTCCCACGAACACTTTCACTCCATTTCGTTGAATGAATTCCCTCGTGTGCACTTAAGCCACCATTCTAGTATTTAAAATCATCCAACATTGCTCCTACGATCCCATTTTTCCTTGGTTCCTTACACTTCTAATAAGCCTGCTTCCCAGGGCCTTATCAACTCAGAATACTACAAACATTTTTATCTACATAAACACTCACCTCCCTCCATGGGTACATTGCACCCTACAAAGATTCTAATTCATAGTTTCATATCTCTTTACGTCTTCCCCAAGGCTGTAATATCATAAATGTATCTGTATTCAGCTGATGCATGTTTCTGAAAGGCTATGGGTAAATCTTAAATTATTATATAATACATTAAACCTTCTCTTGACTACACCCAGAGAACAAATTCTTTAAAGAAGCCTTGAGACGAGTTATTTTACAGAGCCAAGTCTTCTTGTCTCACACATGCACACCCTGGAACCGTTTTCCCCCAATTATACGCTTCCTTCTCCAGGTCTGCCTGAAGTGAGATGCGCCTGTGTGAGCCGCCAAGACATAGCAGCCTGGACCTCGCCAGTCTACCCTCACTTTGTATGTCGTGGGCATTCATTCACACTCAACAACTGCCCTGGAGTGGGGTAGATTTGCAGCAAGCCAGTCTTCCCACGGAACACAATGGCCCATTTTAAACAGGCTCCACTTTGAGGCCAGGGGCCTTGTGTTTCCAAGCTCAGTCCCCAGAGCTCCTGAGACCCTCTGCCACACCAGCTCTTTGCTGCCCAGCAGGTCCCTGGCCACTGACCAGAGGGGAGGCTGATGCGGTTGCCATCCTTGAGCTTCAGCCGGTTCTTCCTGAACTTGCCCTTGCGTTTCTTCACCCGGGGCTTCTCCTGGCACAGCTGGTGGATGATGATGTTGAGCTCTCGTTCCAGAATGTCGATCTCCCGCTCGGCCAGCTCCTGTTCCCGACGCCGGAGCAGTTCCTCCTGGTTCTTCTGCTGCAGCGCGGCCCGAGTCAGCTCCTCCTCCCAGGTGCGAAGCTCCTGCAGGATGGGCAGAACCGTCAGAGAGAAGAGTGGGGCACTGGGTGCAGAGGGGCTCCAGGGGAAGGCCCGAGAACGCCCAAAGGGTTCGTGGCAGCCCGGAGAACTCTCCTGTGATGCTCGGTGGAGACAGGGCTCACTAGTTAGCTGGCAAAGGAACACCTGACCACCTTGAATGGTGGGAAAGGTGGCTGGGAACAGCCATCGTGAGGACACAGCCAGAGAAGCCAAAGCCATGGACCAAGCCCCAGACATGAAGGCTGGGAGTGTCCAGTTGCTCCTTCGTTCTTGATTAAAACTGCCTGTGGTTGAAAAAAGAATTGGAATTTGAATAGAAAATATAATAATGCATTTGAATTTGACAGACTTGATTCTGTTTTAATTTTTTCTATTACAAAAAGAGATTTTTTTAAAACTAGAGCTAACTCAGAGTTGTCTAGCTTAAAATGTATCCACTGTAAATGAATCGTCCTCCAGGCATCACCTAACATCCAAATAAAAATAAATATTATTTCAGCCAGGCATAATGGCTCACGCCTGTAATCCTAGCACTTTGGAAGGCCTAGGCAGGTGGATCGCTCAAGGTCAGGAGTTCGAAACCAGCCTGAGCAAAAGCAAGACCCTGTCTCTACTATAAATAGAAAGAAATTAATTGGCCAACTAAAATATATACATATATATATATAAAATTAGTCGGGCATGGTGGCACATGCCTATAGTCCCAGCTACTGGGGAGGTTGAGGCAGGAGGATTGCTTGAGCCCAGGGGTTTGAGGTTGCTGTGAGCTAGGCTGACACCACAGCACCCTAGCCCAGGCAAAGACTCTGTCAAAAAAAAAAAATAATAATAAATATAAATATATTTCCAAGGTGGCTGTTGAAAAGGTAGGTGAGACATGTCCTCCACATCTTTGTGTTCACTTGGAGAATGAATCCACTGGAGTGTGTGGTTTCAACTTTCCCCTTACTTTACAGGACAGCAGTTTGCTATGGAAGGATCACAAAAGCACAGCAAGGAGAAGAGAAAACATTTCCTGAGGTCTCTGCCAGGTGCTCACTCTAGAAGCAAACTCGCCCACTGTTCTATTACGTACCCCTGAAACTAACCGTTCAGTGGGTACAGAAGAGTCACCCAGCACAGGCTGTGCCTCTCAGCACCTCAAGGACAAGGACAGCCAGACTCACTGCTAAGGGGAGAGTTGGAGCCAGAAATCAGGAGGCAGAACTGGGACAAAGTTTCAGCTGGAATCCTTTCTTGGGACCCAAAAACAGTCCCTTTTGTCCTCCTCTGAGAACAGAGGTAGGAGCCACATCAGGTGGGCAAAACCTCTTCCTTGCCTCCCCCTTTTGTTCTGCATGACTTTATAAGTGAGCCCAGGATTAAGTTCCTGGGAAGAAGGTGGGGAACAGAGAAGCAGGACATCAGAGAGAAAACAGAAATAAAAACAAAGCCTGTGTATAAAATTTTAGAATCTAGTATCTAAACTGTTAACACTGGTTACCCTGGGCCTGGGATTAAAGTGGGGTGGTTGGGAGTGGAAAGACTAAAATTTAGCAAGTCTCAATGTCAATAATCTGAGAGAACCAGGTCCAAAACCATGCCATTTCTTCAATAAAACAGCCATAGCAATAAAACTGTTGTCTGTGGTCAAAACTTGATTTCTCAATGAAATACACCACTATAAGAAGCCATTCTGAACTAAAACAAAATAGGCAAACCTATTTGGGGAACCTAGAGCTAGAAAAAAAGTATATGAGCATATAATGGGGAAGTGAGAAGCAGGTATAGAGCAGAAAAGAGGACAGAGACAAGATACAAATAAAATATTCTGATGTTATAAACTTGTTGTTCAACTTGTGTTCCATCTCCCAAGATATATCAAAGGAGCCATAAAAATGATAGAAAGGATCAGAATACCAGGGGTCAAAAGAAAAAAAATGATAGAGAGGAGAGAAAAGACAAGAGAAGTAGCATATTGAAAAGTGTCTGGTGCGGGGTAGGTGCTCAGTGGTTGAGTAACTATGGAGTCAATAAATAAATGAGAAATAATAAGGAAACAAAGGACAATTTTACAAATGCGTCCTTCTTTACAGGAACCTAGATTCACCCTAAGTTTCTGAGAGCTGAACTTGAACTTTTGAACTTCTGCTTCTCTGATGAAATCAGCCTCAAACTGACTGTTGTGTACCCTCCAATCTTTGGTTCCCCTGCCCCACTACCAGGAGAACAAAATAACATGAGAGACGCAGGAAAATTATTCCTGCTGGGTTGATTTTGCTGTTAAAAGGAAAAGTTTAAAAGTTCAAACTAATTTCAACCTTTTAAGTGCTCATCTCCTGCATGTTCTTGTCTAAGGGATGGTTTGGGTCTTAGCCCCTTCCTTTAAAGGAACTCAAATCCCAGACTAGAGACCAATCCATCTTCACAATACCTAGAAGCAGTAGTAGGTTGAGTCAATCTGAAGAATGAGCTGGATCGTATGGTAAATCAGGGTATTTGTGGAGTATACGCCTACGGCACCATACACCTGAAAGACCCTCACAACGCATGGCTAATCCCTACTTGTGAAAAAGAGTCACTCCAGAAGGGAAACTCCTTATACATCTTACTTTCATTTACCAAATGATAAGCCTTATCACAGAGAGGCTTCGTGGCATGGTGATTAGGAGCAAGGACTCTGGAACAAGGGTGCCTGCAATTCAGGTCCCAGCTTCACTGTCATTAACTGTGTGGCCTTGGGCAAGTTAATATGGGCACCACATGTAATAGAGAATTAATAGCACTGTCACCATAGACATAAGACAATGATTATCTTATTACCTAAAACAATTAATAAAAATTACAAAAAAGCATGGCACATAGTGCATGCTCTGCAGATGTTAGCTATTATGAGAATGGGTTTGATGTTTCCTAGTAACTACTTACTGACAAACTCCCACTTTCATTTTTCTTAATGGCTGGTACCCTTATAATTTCATCAATCCAAAGAAGTTACCCAAAGAGTCTGTGATTCAGCAATCAAAAAAAAAAAAAAAAGACCCAAAAAGCCAGCAACTCTGGAGGTTCTTCTAGCCAGAATGGGAACAGGTTCTTAGAATCATTATTCAATAGTCAGTGCAGGTCCACCCACCCACCAGGTCTGAAGATTCGTCAGAAGCTCACTCCATTCTTCCACAGAATGCTCACGGACCTGACAGTAGCACTGGGTTTAGCACTGTGCTGTGATCCATACAAAGAGTTTAATCTCTTCAAATCAGCTCCAGAAATTATTTTTAAGTAACATGTATAGGGGAACAACAATGATATTACGAAGAATGCAGGTTTGGGAATCAGAAGGTCCAGGTTCACAGTTCTGCTTCCCCACTTATCAGCTCTGTGAATTCAGGCAAATCACTGACCCTCACCTCTGAGATGGAAATGGTAACACCTGCCCTACACACTGGGGGCAGGGGCCCTACGACCCCTGGACAAAACAGATAAAACGATCTCATCAAACCTTTCCAGTGAAAAAACTGGGAAACCTAAAGTCATACACAATTTTGACTACTATTATTGTCATATTGCTATTATCTTCCCAAATTCCCATAGCGCAGAGTGAGAAAACAAAAAGAAATGAACAAAGTCTATATGAACGTGCCTTTTGCCTGCGCTTTACCCCTTAGATTCAGTCCTGCCACTACAGTATAAGCAACATAACTGCTTGTAACTGGCTTCACCTGTGTGCACATTGACTGCCAGTGACACGCCAAGGGAGCAAAGAAGGGCCATTTAGGGAATGGCCACAGAAACAAAAGGGCAGATCTCTAGTAGACTAGGAGTCTCTGAACTCCCTAGTTGGTAGGTGCTTGGAATACTTTTCATAAAAACACGAAAAATGCCACACACTTTCAGACCCTATCCCTGGCCCATATTCTGTTTCCAATTCTGATGTCAAAAGACATTGGCAAGACCGGGCGCGGTGGCTCACGTCTGTAATCCTAGCACTCTGGGAGGCCGAGGCGGGTGGATCGTTTGAGCTCAGGAGTTTGAGACCAACCTGAGCAAGAGCAAGATTCCGTCTCTACTAAAAATAGAAAGAAATTAGCTGGACAACTAAAATAAATATATATATATATATATATATATATATATATAATTAGCCAAGCATGGTGGCACATGCCTATAGTCCCAGCTACCTGGGAAGCTGAGGTGGGAGGATTGCTTGAACCCAGGAGTTTGAGGTTGCTGTGAGCTAGGCTGATGCCGCAGCACTCTAGCCCGGGCAACAGAGTGAGACTTTGTCTCAAAAAAAAAAAACAGACACTGGTAGGATGTTCTGATGACTATTCTCAATGTTGAAATATCCTATATCAAGTTAACCTTCCTCTGTAAGTCCACTGTATAATCAAGAAACCTTTCCAGAGCCCTCTTCCATTTTCAGCTGGCAGGGTGAGACACCCAGCGGGTAACTGCCCAATTGTGCACTTGTCTGGTTTGGACAACAAAGCAGATACCAAGCAGGAAGGTGGTGGTGTCAGAATCAGAGTGGGCAGTCAGACTCAGTCCAGAGACCCCAGTGGAGAAGGTCCATGAATTCAATACATGACATTTTTCTCTTTTTATTTTTTAATTTTTTTAATTTTACCTTTTCTTTGGCCCTGAGTTGGTCAAACATCTCCTGAATCTCATGTTTCCAGTCATCCTGCAGGCAGTGGAAGGAGTCCTTGGGCATTTCAAAGAAGCCAGACTCCTCTATGGTAGTGAGCTGGTCCAGGATATTGGTGAACGACGGTCGTGAGTGGGGGTCGGGATTCCAGCAGTCTGCAGGGGCGCATGGGGAAACAGAAACCATGAACAGACAGAGGCCAACGAAAGACCGAAGATATGACATGACTTCATTTACCAGAAAACTACCTCTCGTTTCTCCTTCCGGAAACAGAGGTTGCAATTTACGAAACCCCAAATGGGGCTCGGGAAGTTAAACAAGCTGTCTGTCATAACATCTATAAAGGATGAAACTGGAAATAAAGTGCGGCAGTTCTGCACTTGTCCCATTCTGTTAAATAAGTATTTTTTAAAAAGCAAGCCCAAAGAATTTGCTCGAATAAAGTACTACTACCACAATTTACCATGTTACTATATGATTCAAGTCCTAACAATGGTTAACTACACCCTGGGCCTCAATTTCCCATAAATAAAGGAGCTAGTCTTCCCCCACCCCAATGGAATGAGGAGGAGGCAAGGTTAAAAAGCATCAGGGCGGGAGTCAGGCAAAGTGTATTCTGCCTAATCCCAGCCCAGCCGCTACCCAGCATGACAGTGGCTACCTGGCCACTCGACCTCCCTCAGCTCTGGATTTCTCACTTACAAAATTATGGGGTGGGACTAGATGACTTAAGAGTTCCTATCTTCTTAGATGTTCTTCATTTCTGTATGTAAGACACTCAGAGGTCCTGAAATAAAAGCTGCTATACCTTCTTATTTCCTGTTAAGTGACAACATGCCCAAGCACTGGCTTTAGTTACTAAGTCAATTCTACAGTCCCTGGAGATGGAGGGCAGGGACCCGAGACAGCAGGATGCTGACATCATCTTGAAGTAGCTCTTCCAGCTACCCACAGGATGCCTCCTTGGGTGACTAATACTTTATCTCCTCTTTTAGTAACTGATCTTACAGAATTGGCCAAAATCTACCAAGTGCTTATAAGAAGGTAAATTGTCTCCAATTTTGTTCAGGCCAGGGGATGACTTACCTTCCATGAGTTTGGCAAAAGGTTCTGGGCACGTAGAAGGAATAGGAAGGGCGAGTTTGTTCATGGCCACTCCATAAGCTACCGCTAAGCCATCGATGCCGCGGAAGGGCACCTCGCCAGTCAGCAGCTCCCAAAGCAGCACCCCGTAGCTAGGGAGAGGAACGAGACAGAAGCCATATAATAAACTGCAGGTATAACTCCACTGAAATAGCTCACGAGGCTTTTCTGAGCATGCCACATTCTCCCCAACACACAGAGAAACTCACGGAATAGAAATACTAATGCAATACAAAAGGGAAGCCATAAAGCCTACTTGCTAAAAGCAAAAAAAGCCAAGCACGCTTGGTTTCAAAGTCTTGTTCCATAACTCCCCAGCTATGTGACCTTGTGCAAGTTCCTACATCTCTCTAAGGCTCTAATTCCTCGTCTGTAAAGTACAAATAGCATTACCAGTCTCATGAGGCTGTCATGAAATTAAATGAGTTACTACAGAGTTTAAATAAGTGCTCAATGGCCACGGCTATTTTGTTACTGTTAATGAAATAAACTGGTAGAGGAGGCAGCCTCCCAAAGATAACTTCTTTTTCCATTTTAAGAAAACTTCAGTTTTTGCCATAGATACTTTTTCAGCTTTACAAAAGCAGAGAGCCTACCACTCAAAAACAGATTTTGCTTCTGTAAAAGATTTCTTTAAATGCCCATTAGGTTGAATAGATTCCTGCCCGTGGAGCAGCATGCATGGGTCCTTAATGGAGACCTTTGTCTAATTCAAAGGGAAAAGTTTCATAAGGGCAGCCCGCATTGGTGGGGCAGAGCAGTGTGTCCGCTGGGAGAACTTCATCGCGCCCTCGTGCCCTCCCCACCTTTCATGTGCACATGAAGAATTTCTTTTCTCTCGTCCTGTGAGTTAGGCAATGCAGAGTACAAAGCCTAGTGGAAGAATTATTCTACAAATTCATAGTTAAAACCAGATAAAAATCACTCAGCATTCAGTCCTTCCAAGAATAAGTCAGAACAAGAAAATATAAGGCTATGAAAAATCAGAAGAACGGTGCTCCGGAGGTTTTCAACATCCACCTCGAATTTATTGTAATATTCATCAATAGTTTGCAACCAGCAATAAAGGTCATATTAAATTTTTTTTGGTCATATTAATTTTAAAAATAATAATAAAGCCCATACTATGTATCACGATACCTTGTACATGTAGAGTGCTCAGGTACTTTCCAAACATCACCTTGAATCCCTATAACAACCCTGAGAGATAAGTATTATCACCATTTTGCAGCTGAGGAAAGTAACATTTAGATGGGTTTAGTAGCATAGGTGGAGGGTGTACACGGAGCATATCTACATGGACCCTGGACCAACTCTCAAGTCTTTCTCTCTAGAATGCCTTTCTACCATTTCTCAACTTGATAAATCCAATCATCTTTTAAGATCCAACCCAAACGTCCCAGCATTTATTCATTCATTTTAAACATTGACTAAATATATACTCTGCATCACGCTCAATGCCAGGCCCTGGGATCCAGGATAAAAGACACAGATCTTATCCACAGAGAGATGAGTGAGTGGGAGAGAAAAGAGGATGACCATAACACCACAAGGGCACAAAGGAAGGCCACCTGCGCCAGACCAGGAAGGAAGCGGGAGACAGACTCTGAGCCAAACCATGACTGCCGAGTGAAGGAGAGGGTCAGTGCTCCAAAGGCGGGGACCAGTGTGTGCAGAGAGGCGATCCAGAGTGTGTGCTGAGGCCGGGCGCGGTGGCTCACGCCTGTAATCCTAGCTCTCTGGGAGGCCGAGGTGGGCGGATTGCTTGAGGTCAGGAGTTTGAGACCAGCCTGAGCAAGACTGAGACCCTGTCTCTACTATAAATAGAAAGAAATTAATCGGCCAACTAATACACATAGAAAAAATCAGCCGGGCATGGTGGCGCATGCCTGTAGTCCCAGCTATTCGGGAGGCTGAGGCAGGAGGATTGCTTGAGCCCAGGAGTTTGAGGTTGCTGTGAGCTAGGCTGATGCCACGGCACTCACTCTAGCCTGGGCAACAAAGCAAGACTCTGTCTCAAAAAAAAAGAGTGTGTGCTGGCCCACAGAGAATCCCAAGAAGTCTGGCTTGGCTCCCAAGAAAAGCAACGTGCTAACCAATGTGTCAGTGCATCAGAGGCTACAACGGGACTTCCAGCGCGGCCCGACCAGTCTCAGTGGATAATGGCTTTACGCTAGCGAGACCTCCAAATACTGTCATCTTCTTTATGTGTCTTGACAGGAAAAATGCCGAGTACAGAATTGCGGGTCTTGACTTGTCTAGACCAAGGAGCTGGATTTTAGTCAGAGGCTGAAGAGAACAACGCTGGACACAGTAGGAAGCCTTCCCTGACAGCCCCAGATGGTCCTCGGCCCTTCTGGGCTGCCATGTATCGCAGTCGTTTGTTTACCACCCTGTGGGCTCCTAAAGAGCAGACACAGCAGTTTTTAATGTTTGCGTCCTCAGGGCCCCACCCAGGCTCTGGTACACAGTAGGCACTCATAGATGAGTGAGTTGGAGGGGAGGGCACGCACGCTCAGATGGTCCTGCAAGCTGTCCAAGTAAACCTCGAACACCATCAGGAATTGCACCCTTGCACTTCCTCGCAAACCTTTAATGTGACTCATCTAGACATTGGTCATGCTGGGCAGCTGCTACCAAGTGACGTCTAAGAACCCTCAGGACAGCCGACCAGATTCCTGGGTTAAAGCCACCTTCTGCTCTTGGCGTTAATGCCACCTCCATCCTGGAAAACAAACACCAAAGGTCCCGCAGAACCCTTTCTTTTAGTCAGGCAAAGACAACTGGTGCCTGAGCCCTGACTACCCACAAAGACAGTAGAGTGTTTCAAAGACCCCAGCGTCTCCTGTTTGTGTCCTTTCATCCCTTCTGTGCACTCTATGTCCTGTGGAGATGCCTCAGGCCACCTGGAAGAGGAAGGAGCCCGGGACCCACCCTTCTTAGCTTGGGTGAGGGCACCTCTGCTCTTACCTGGCCTGTTTCTTTGTTCATCTGCATTCTAGCCTGTTTCAAGGCTTCTATAGCTAAGAGAAATGTGAGAACGGCTGACCAAGGTAGGAAGAATGCTGCCTAAGACAGACTTAGACAGACTTGAGTCAAATGCCTACTTTATCACTTACCAACTACGTGCTCTTGGGGAAGCAAGTTCATCTCTCCAAACCTTAGTTTCCTCGCTCATACGATAAAGACAGCCATACCTACCTCACAGAATAGCTACAAGGAATCAATAACACCAACAGCTACTCCTCATCCAGAAATTGCCACCTGTGTGCTTTCTCCTCAGAAAGGGCCTGAAATGAGAACATGTCTGAAGAGGGTTCCGCAGCGCCTACAACATCTGGCGAGAGCCCTGCTGAGGGACACCAGCATTCAAAGCAGTGGCCTTTCTGGGGCTGACTAAATCAGTCAGTTTTCCTCTGCCAATGTCCCCCTTCACTTTTTACAATGGAAGGTGGGCGATGTAAATGAAGACTTGATATTCCGTTGGCAAGAATAGAGTCCAAGAAAGAAATATAAGTTACCCAAATCTGAGCCCCAGGGATAGGTGGGCAGTAGAAGGCAAAGTGACTTAATACCAGGTTTAGTCTACTTTGTCACCCACCCAGGATGAAAAGGTCAAGAGGTCCCTTTAAGACCATTCACAAGCAGCCTGGAAGGGCCAGCTCAGCAAAACCACTGCCTCTGAGTCCTCCCCCAACACAGAACCACCAGCTCCCACAGAGAACCCAACCTGTAGAGAATTCACTCAGAGCTCTTTTTCTTATTAACCTGCAGCATCTCTCAGGCTGTCGAGCTCAGGACTCACGCTCTGAAAGGAGGGGCTCAGTCTCCCTTGACTGGGCTGGGCCGGGGAATCTCTTGCACTTGGTAAATTATCTGTGACCCTACATTCCAGGAACCACATGGACTGCTTAATAATCTTTGGCAAAGATAAATGAGCTAATATATGTGAAAACACTTTGTAAATTGTAAAATAACATACACTTATTCTTCTGGTCATTGCTAACTGGTCCGACATTCAAAATGGGGATATGTTTATTAACATATATATGTAATATATACATTAATATAACCCTGACATAACCATAACAACATATTCATTGATGTGGTAACATGTTCATGCTATCTTACATTCAAAAAGCAGCTTACAAAACAGAAGAATGATCCCATTTTAAGGGATAGGTAGATGAGCCCATGAATAGGAGTAAACACACCAAAAAAATCAATATATTAAGTAGATTATCTCCTGTATTAATAAAGGTAGGTTTAGGGTGATTTTCTTTTCTTCTCTTTCCTTTTTTATCTCTATTTTCTAATTTTTTTTTTTGATAGGGAACATGTTTTACTATTGTAATTTTAAAAACTTAAAATGATTAAGAAAATGCCTCCACCTCAGCCCACACACAAGAGGCAAGGAGTCCTTGTGGGTTGATGCCCTCTGACCATAACCACTGCCCTCCCCGCACAGCACAGCCACAGGGAAAGGTTTCGCCCTTACTCTCGGGGAGGTGGTTCCCAATCCAAGCAGACTGGGAAACTTACACAGCTGAGGATCGGACCATTATCATCCTACCCTGCATCAAAGCACTTGGAGGAGACCCTCATAAGCACACTCAAAGGGCAGATGAAAGACAAACACAGCTGGCCCTGGGCACCAGGCAGTAGCAGAGGCCCGGGCCCTGGATGAGTTCCAGGAGGGGGGGAGGAAGGGGCCTCAGACTCAGCCAGTACCTAGCACAGAGTAAGTATTGAACAAATACTTCTTGAATGAGTAAATGAATTACAAATCCATTTGGGAACCAGCTTTGTACCAAATTCCTAGGTATGCTTTGGCCCTCCCTGGGACATCCTGCTAGGCCCTAGCCATGGAGAGTTATAGTCACCCTGAAGAGGAACAAGAACATATAGATGGTAATATGGCTAGAAGCACTGACTTTTAACACTTGAGACACATATCCAGGTCTAATCACCGCTTCCCATCTACCACCTAGGTGAACTTAGGCACATGATTTGACTCAAACTGTCTGAGCTGCACCTACAAAATGGAAATAACAATACCTACTTTGGGGATTATAAATGAGATAAAAGATGTGCAGCATTTAGCACAGAGCCTAGCCCATTAACATTTGTAGGTATAGCATTATTGTTACCAGTGTGTACAAGTATTGCCATATGTATAGCAATGGGTACAGTTTCCTCTGGCAAAGGTGAGAGATCATTTGGGGCCACTTAGGGGCTTGAGGAGTAGGGTACTAAAAACCTACTTAAACGATGTTTTCAAACCATATTCATCAACCAAACTGTCAGGCAGCTAAAGTCCTGGGAACAATTCTACACTAGAGACCCACTGGCAGCTCACATGACAACATCTAAGATACTTCACTGAATATGCTGTTGATTAGAGGTTTATCTCCAAGCTACTCTCTTCAGAGAGTAGAACAATTTCATTAGATTCCTCTCACCAGAGGCTCTTCACACCTGCTTTCATGATCTATGGGCGAAGGGCAAGACCTGGAGCTTAGGCCTGAAACAAGGATAGGTACTTTGGGGAAGAGTTGAAAGGTCCTGCCCTTGTTCCTTCTCTGCAGCACAAAACCCTGCAAGGGCCTCGTCCTTTCCTCCCTCCCATTTCTGTCACCAGGAGCAGACCTTCCATCAGGCAGTTGTGCTTTCCCTTCCCATTAACAATGTGCCTGGATACTTGAGGCAACTCTGTCCAAATCATCACCAGCAGAAACCCTCAGAGGACATCATAATAAAACCTGGGCAATTTCAGGGTCCAACTTGGAGAAGAAACCTAGCAGGAATACTGGAACTACAAAACAATCACATTACCGAGAAGTCACACTGTCCCATGAAGAAAGATAAGACAAAGTTAAATGTGACAAGTGGCTGGTTGTCCCCCAAATCTAGTCTCCCCTTCTCCCATGGTAAGAGCTTTAGCTGGGCACACAGTTGTCCAGCCAGGGCCTACTTTGTCTGCCTCCCTTGGAGCCAGAAGTACTCACATAACCAAGTGCACGCAATGGGGTTTGTGCAGACGGAGATGTGCACAACTTCAGGTTTGTCTCCAAACTGAAGATAAACTGCTTGCCACGGATAAGCTGCCTTTCCCCCTTTTTTAAGACTGTAATACCGAAGTAAAGGTCACTCAAATGTAACTGTTCAGACAAGGACAGTACACTGAGAGGGAGGCTGAAAGCACCTGGGTTCCTGAATGATCTCATGGGGCACAGCTGCCCTGCCAGCCCGGACTGTCTGGACTACTCTTTGAAAGAGACATACACTTCTGTCTCATTTAAGCCTCCATATCTGTAGGTCTCTTTGTAATAGTAGCTTAGCTGAATTAATATATTGATTAATCTCATTAGCATATGGTTATGTAATGAAAGTATTCGGCTAAAACATGAAACTGCTGTTTTTATAGATCAAAAACAGTTGAATATCAGTATATGAGTATAGCTCAACCTAATGGGATCGGGTCATATATATCAAGGAAAGCAAAATTCATTTCTTCTCATTAGCTATTTCACCTTGTAATTAATGTGTGGCAAAATAAGATTCAATACACAGAAGCTACAAACCATCACTGAAAGAAATTGAAGGACATCTAAATATATGTGGGAAAGATGTCCCATATTCATGGATTGGAAGATTTATTATTATCAAGATGTCAATAGCCTGGAAAGTAACTACAGATTTTTATGTAATTCCTATCAAAATCCCAGCTATTTTGCAGAAATTAACAAAATTATCCTCAGATTCATAATGCAAGGGACTCACAATGGCCAAAATAATCTTCAAAAAGAAGAACAAAATTGGGGAACTCATACTTCCTAATGTCAAAACTCACAACAAAGCTATACTAATCAAGAGTGGTGCTGACATAAGGACAGACATATAGATTAATGGAGCAAAACTGAGAATCCAGAAATAAACTTTTACATTTCTGGTAAATTCACTTTTGGCAATGGTGACAAGACAAATGCAATGGGAAAAATTAGTCTTTTCAATAAATGGTTCTGAGATAACTGATGGTCACATGAAAAAGAATAAAGTTGAACCCCTACCTCACACCATATACAAAAATTAAGCTGAAGTGGATCAGAGACCTAAATGTAATAGCTAAGATTATAAAACTCTTTAAGAAAACATAGGTGTAAATCTTCATGACCTTGGATTAGGCAATGGTTTTTTAGATATGACCAAGAAAGCATAATCCACAAAAGAAAAAATACGTAAATTGGACTTCATCAAAATTAAAATCATTTGTGTTTCAAAGAACACCATCAAGAATGTGAAAAAACAATCTATAGAAAGGAAAAATTATTTCAAATTATAAATCTCATAAGCAACTTGTATCCAAAACACATAAAGAATTCTTTCAACTCAACAATAAAAATAAAAAGTTTTGACCCCATCTTTAATTGGCAAAGAATCTAAATAGACATTTCTCTAGAGAAGATATACAAATGGCCAATAAGCACACGAAAGACACTCAACATTATTAGTCATTTAGGAAAGTGCAAATGAAAACCATAAAGAGATACCACTTCACACCTGCTAGGATGGCTATAATTTAAAAAAGAAAAAAAAAAGGCAAAACAGATAATAACAAGTGTTGAAAGGATGTGAAGCAATTGAAACCCTCATACGTTGCTAATGGGAATGTAAAATGTTGTAACCATAATGAGAAAGTTTGGTGGTTCCTCAAAAAGTTCAACATAGAATTACCATGTGACTCAGCAATCCCACTCCCAGGTATGTACCCAAGAGAGCTAAAAACACCTCTTTACACAAATGCTTGTACACAAATGTCCACAGCAGCATTACTCAAAATAGCCAAAAAGTGAAAGCAACCCAAATGTTCATCAATGGATGAATGGATAAATCAATGTGATCTATCCATACAATGGACTACTAAGCCATAAAAAGAAATGAAGTTCTGATATAAGCTACAACATGAATGAACCTTGAAAACATTATGCTAAATGAAAGAAGCCATTCACAAAAGACTGCATATTATACAATTCCATTTATGTAAAATGTCCAGAATAGGTAGATCTATAGAGACAGAAAATAAATTATTGCTTGTGAGGGAATATGGGGGGGAGGAGTTAGGGAATGACTGCCAATAGGCATGAGGTTTCCTTTCTGGGTGATAAAACTACTCCGGAAGTAGACAGTGATTGTAGTAGGTTGAATGGTGGCCCTAAAAATATATGTCCATGTCCTAATTCCCAGAATCCTTATTGGGAATAGAATTTTCCCTAGGGTCTCTGGAGGGTGTGGCCTTGTTGACACTAATTTCAGATTTTCAGCCTCCAGAACTATGAAAGAATACATTTCTGTTGTAATTTGTTATAACAGTCTTGGAAAACTATCAATAATAACAATGGCGATCAATGAACAACTCTGTAAATATACTAAAACCGTTGATTTATATACCTTAAAGTGTATAAAGGGTAAACTTTATAGTATGTGAATAATATCTCCATAAAGTTATTTTTTTTAAAAAATGTATATATACACCCATACATACATACAGAAGTTTACTTTATAACACATCAGGAAGCAATAACTTCATAGGCTGATGCACAGTGATAACCTACAGCCCTTTCTTTTGTATACTGAGGTGATGTTACTGACCCACAGCCATGAGGATGCATACTCTATAGTCACTCATTGCCCCTCAGTGGGGACAACATTTTTATGATCCCTGTCCTTGTGACCTCCTGGGCTGATACTTACTAGGAGGATAGCTGGTTGCTTCTAATCTGTGGCTCTGCAGTTCTTGGTGCCTGCTTAGGACCCATCTTTTCCCACTTCTAGATCAGCATCGAACAGAGCCTTGATTAAAAGATTAACTGGATAACTGGAAAGGATAGTTTCTGGGCCACCAAGAAGGAAGAGGCAGCAAAGAATACACATTGGCTCAGGAACTTACAGTGAGGACATTGGGTCAACCTCCTTCCCGTGCCAGCAGTCACAGACACTAAAGCCCAGCACTGTCGCTGAGCAAGCCAGGCTGATGTTGGGGAAGGTGCCCTTACCACCCTACAGGTCAGAGACGGACGTACAGGTTGCCCCCACCATCTGCCAGCCTTTCCTAGGGAGCAGTCACCGACACAAAGGGACCTGCACAGAGGTAGTACTTGCCATGGTGCTACAGGGATTTTTTAGTAGATGAAACCATCCCCCAGTAATGTGGAAATTAGCATAGATTGCTCTGAGGGGGTCACTGAGACCTACTTGGGGTGTCTGGGAACCTCAATTCTCCAAGTCCTGAACCATGTGTGCAGCCAAGAGAGACCTGGGGAACACTGTCCCTGCCCCTCCAGACCTTACCTCCACACGTCGCTGCCTTTGGAAAACATGGAGGCACGAATGACCTCAGGTGCCATCCAAGCATACGTCCCTGCCGCACTCATCTTGGTGGTTCGGTGCCATTCCCGAGCCAGGCCAAAATCAGTGATCTTCAGAATCTTGTTGCTCAGGTCTCCATTCTCCACCTTCTGGAGGATCAATACTGGGCAAGGAAAGGAATACAGAAGAAACCAGAGTCTGCATTAATCACAGGGAAACCACTGAATACAGAACCCTCCTGCCATCTTCCTGGCTTCTCCTATACGCTCCAGTGTTCAGCTGCCATGGATTGACAGCAGCAGCCATCATTTCTTACATATCTACAACGCACCCATCTTTGCGCTGCATACTTTATAGATGGTGTGTGGACAGTTGGCATGAACCTGTCCAGGTTACTTTACCTAAACTCTTACGGAAGCATGTCTTTTTGGCAACGAGATTTCCACTTAATTCAGGAACTCACCCCACCTATAAAAACTGGCAGACAAGTTCACACCTATGATGTTCTCTCTGAACATGCCCCAGGAAGAAGAAACTAGAGTACTGAAGTAGTGACACCGTGGCCCTGTCTCCCAAGTTCTAACTCAAAGCACTGCAGTGTGGGAGCCGCCCTGGCTCCTCTCTGGCAGCAGCTAAGGCAGTCACCTCACCTCTGTGGTGGCCCCAGAGATAACTGAGCCCTTATGAGAACCAATCTTGCTAAACAGAGTAAAAATACTAACCGACTAATGTGCTGTAAGCGAAGCCAAGGAACTCTGCCTGAGGGGGCAGCTAAGGAGCCGGATATGTGGAAGCTGTTTTCACAAGTGGGATAGTTCCAAAGGCCCTGTGCAAGCACAACCTCTTGTGGGCCAGACACTGAGTCACTTGGAATTCAGAGCTTTGAACACAGGATTTCAGAGAAGACAGATTCCTTCCTCATCCCTTTCAAGTCCCACTGGGGAGTGTAGGCAAAGGAATCTCTAAAGACAGAATGACAACAGAAAAAACTATGACTCGGTTCCAGCGAACAGTGAAAAGGAGCAGGTTGGTTCCCAGCCTGGTGTGCGCTGGGGTACCCCACAGCACCAGAAGACTCTCCTGAGAGCTCAAACTCTCCCAGTATCTAAAGAAAGGAACCTCTGATGGCAGTACTTTGGCTACCAAGAGGGTCTTCCTTTCGGGAGGTGGACATTTTAGGGCAGGGGACTTAGGCAGGTCCTTCGATTCACACAGCTATACTTTTTTGCCTGCCCCCCACCAATGTCCACTGAATTGTTACATAATGAAAGGACGTGAGCCAAAGATCTCTCTGTCCCATGTGCTTCTCAGAAAACCAGCAATAAAGAGGGATTATTAGCAGCATAGAGCTGGAGGCACAAAAGAAACCAGCGCCAGCCACTCCCTACATCTAATGGACCAGGACTTCTTCCTCCACACCCTCTCCCTACCCGCCTCCTTCCCAAGCAGGCACAGGCCTCTGAATCCTGAATGCTGGGACAGATTTAAAAAAAAAAAAAAACCTTCTCCATCTCATTTATTAACAGAAAACTTTCCAGACTCTTCTGTGCCTCTCTGCCCCTCTTCTCTGGCAGAGACAACAGACCAATAGGCATTCAAATTGCTGGGCAAGTGACGCTAAAGAAACCCATCCTTCCCTCTATCATGGCGGCCGCCAGCTGCTGACCATTTCTCTGAGCAGCTCATAAAACAGAAGATCCAGAGTGAGTCTTTCCCCTCACTTACTCAGTGGGGTTCAGTCCTGTCACCCCAAACCTCCAAGTGGCTGGGACAGCGTGCCATGGAGAGGAGGATAAAGTTTCATAGTAATGGTCTGTCAGATGGCTTGAAGGGATGGTAGAAGGATTGGGACAGGGAAAGCATCAGGGCAGGGACAGGCTGCCTGAATGTGAATGCCTTTAGATGCACGGGGACATCCCAGTTCCACCGAATCCCCACCACTCCCTGCCGCCTAACACCCAGCTGGCCTCAAACATTTACCCAAACAGGCCCCGAAGACATCAGACTGAAGAATGCCTGGCTAGGGGTCCCCCCCTCCTCAAAGAGGAAAGACTATAATCAGACACCACCTAGCCATCCTGGCAGATGGTCCCAGCTAGTGATCTGCAATAACAGTGTTCTGAAATACTGGTATCTACCAAGCATCTATTACTACTACTAATTAAAGCACCAAAGTTTGTGAATGCTTTACTTTCTTATTTCTTTTTAAGAGAGACAAGGTCTCACTATGTTGCCCAGGCTGGTCTAGAACTCCTGGACTCAAGTGATCTTCCTGACTCAGCCTTCTGAGTAGCTGGGTTTACAGGTGTGGGCCACGCCCAGTACTTTAGTCTTTTTTTTTTTTTGGTAGACTTTTTTTTATTAAGATAATATAAAATCAACCATTTTACAGTGAACAATTCAGTGGTCTTTAGTACATTCACAGCGTTGTACAACCACGACCACTATCTAGTTCCAAAATATTTCAGCACCCCAAAAGCAAATCTTGTATCCGTTAAGCAATCATTCCCCTTCCTCCTTCCAACCCCTAGCAACCACCACTCTGCTTTGTCTTTATGGATTTGCCTATTCTGAGTATTTCATATAAATGGAATATGTGACACATCCGGCTTATTTCACCTAACATAATGTTTTCAAGGTTCATCCACACTATAGCTTATATCAGCACTTTATTCCTTTTTATGGCTGAATAATATCCCATTGTATGTACATACTACAAGGTGTTTAGCCATTTGTCCATTGACAGACATTTGGGTTGTTTTTACTCTTTGGCTACTGTGAAGAGTCCTACTATGAACATGTATGGACATATATTTGTATACCTGTTTTCAATTTGGGGGGTATATACCTAGGAGAGGATTTGCTGGGTCACATGGTTATTCTATGTTTAACTTTTTCAGGAACCCCCAAACTGTTCTCTATAGCAGCTGAACCATTTTACATTTCTACCAGCAAAGTATGAGCGTTCCAATTTCTTTGCATCCTCACTAACACTTATCTTCCTTTTTATTTATAGTATTATTAATGCCAACCTAATGCGTGGGAAGTGGTATCTCACTGTGGTTTGGGTTTGCATTTCCCTAATGAGTAATAACATTGAACATCTTCTCATGTGCTTATTGACCATTTATGTATCTTCTCTGGAGAGATGTCTATGTAATCCTTTGCCCATTTTTTAAGTAGATGGTTTATTTTTTTATTGTTGAGTTATAAAAACTCTTTACATATTCTTGATACTAGTCCCTTATCAAATATATGATTTGCAAATATTGTTTTCCATTCTGTAGGCTGTCTTTTTACTTACTTAATAATCTCTTTAAAAGCATAAAAGTTTTTCATTTAGATGAAGTCCACTTTATCTTTTTCCCATTATTGCTCATGTTTTGGTGTAATATCTAAGAATCCATTGCCAAATCCAAAGTCGTGAAGATTTACCTTTATGTTTTCTTCCAAGAATGTTATAGTTTCAGCTCTTACATTTAGGTTATTAATAAATTTGGTTATTAATATTAAAATAACCAATTTTAACTTTTGTACACAAAATAATATAGGAGTCCACTTCATTCTTTTGGATGTGGCTATCCAGTTATCCAAACACAATTTGTTGAGGAAGAAAGCTTTAAAACACAAAGAGAGCGGAGTGCTCTCTCAACATGCTTTCCTGAGTGGGAAAGGTTATACTCATAGCAGTTTATGTATTTCTCTCGCTGCATTAAGCCCACTGTAATCTCCTACCACTGATAAACAGCTGTGGCAATAAATGATTGTGCTTTCACATCTTGGAAAGCTTAAGGTTGTTGTATCAAAATACAGTGATGTCCATGACAGTGAATTGAATTAACTTTACCTCTGATGTGTAGGGCAACGGAGAAAACACAGTCATGTGCTGCATAATGACATTTCAGTCAACAATGGGTTGCATATATGATGGTGATGCTGGTGTACACAAACCTACTGTGTTGCCAGTTGTATAAAAGTACAGCACATACAATTATATATAGTACATAATACTTGATAATGATAATAAAGACTATGTTACTGGTTTATGTTTATACTATACTATACTTTTTATCTCAATTTTAGAGTACACTCCTACTTGTTAAAAAAAAAAATTGACTGTAAAACAGCCTCAGGCAGGTCCTTCAGGAGGTATTCCAGAAGAAGGCATTGTTACCATAGGAGATGACTGCTCCATGCGTGTTATTGTCCTTGAAGACCTTCCAGTGGGACAAGATGTGGAGGTGGAAGACAGTGATATGGACGATCCTGACCCTGTATAAGCCTAGGCTACTGTGTGTGTTTGTGTCTTAGTTTTCAACAAAAAAGTTTCAAACGTAAAAAAAAGAAAAAAAAAATTCTAAAAACAGAAAAAAGCTTATGGATATAAAGAAAAAAATATTTTTGTATAGCTGTACAATGTGTTTGTGTTTTAAGCTAAGTTATTACAAAGAGTTGAGAAGTTAAAAAAATTTAAAAGTTTATAAAGTAAAAAGGTTACAGTAAGCTAAAATTAATTTATTACTGAAGAAAGAAAAATTTTTTAGTAAGTTGAGTGTAGCTTAAGTATACAGTGTTTATAAATTCTATAGCAGTGTATAGTAATGTCCCAGGCCTTCACATTCACTCACCACTCACTCACTGACTCACCCAGAGCAACTTCCAGGCCTGCAAACTCCGTTCATGGTAAGTGCCTTATGCAGCAGGTATACCATTTTTATCTTTTGTATTATATTTTGACTGTATCTTTTCTATGCTTAGATATACAAATATTTGCCATTATATTACAACTGCCTGCAGTATTCAGTACAGTAACTACAGTATAGGTTTGCAGCCCAAGAGCAATAGGCTATACCATGTAGCCTAGGTGTGTGGTAGGCTATACTAGGCTATACCATCTAGGATTGTGTAAGTACATTCTATGGAACAAGAAAAAAGAGAAAATGAATTAATCCCAAACTTGATCCTTTCTTTGTGATCCCGGACAAATTTCTTAAATTCTGTACCTCAATTATTGCTTCCACAAAATGAGAATAAAGATGAAAAGTAATGTAGTAATAAAGCATCTAGCAGAGTGCCTGGTACATAAATAGGCACTCAGAACACCATAGCTATTATTATTATAATTAGGTGTCTTGTACGTAAGTGGAAACCAAGGAACTCAAGGTATTGAAGTGGAAAGCCTGGCAGTCCCTGACACATAATAACCATGCAATAAATTTTTTCTATATAAATGGAAGGGTTGATGAATAATGATATCTACTCATT
Source organism: Mirza zaza (assembly GCA_008750895.1). Lineage (NCBI taxonomy): Eukaryota > Metazoa > Chordata > Mammalia > Primates > Cheirogaleidae > Mirza > Mirza zaza. Next base: position 35,279 of record VSMD01127023.1, read on the forward strand.
ATTGATCACTTACTGTGTAGCGGCATATGCTGCTTCCCTGTGTCACCTTCGCTAATCCTTACATCGACCCTATGAAGTAGGTGTAATTATTATGCCCACTTTACTCCCTCCAAACCAGATGCAGCAAGGTTAAGTAGCTGCCCACAGGCAGTGAGGGATGAGGATGGGAACTGAATCCAGACCTCTCTGACTTCAGAGCCACGCTGTCCCCCTCTGTGCCGGGCCACACAGAGGCCACAAAGGAATCCTATGTGTCTTTACAGCCTACTTCCATTTCTGCCTGGTCCCTAAAGCCATCATTAACTAGTCTTCGCTGCTCTCCCTCTTTCCGAATTCTTCCTTCAGCATCCAAGACCCATGCCACACAATTTAGCCTCACGCGCTCTTCTTCTAATCATTCCCAACCGCTACACGTATGTGTCTCTCATCGTTTCCTCTACAATGCGGTGGAATATGACTACTAGAGGGCAAAAACCTCATTCTCTTTCTTCTGGAACCTGTGCCAGCCCCTCTCCAGGAAGCAAGCACAGTACCAGGCTCTCGGAGAGAACTCACGCCTCACTGGGCACTTATTTGACTAAAGGGATACCTGTGCATCCTCTCAAACTATCCACATCCCCATCCTATTGCTGCCAGGTACGGGTCGCGGGGGACCATTCGGGGGACACTAAAGAAAGAGTAATAGCTCAGCCAGGGGCTCACCAGTGACTAGCACGTCCAGTTGGTGCCAGGTGGGGTGGGGCACACACAAGGAAGGGTAACCTGGAGAGTCTGCCTTCAACAGTTTCCCCCTTCTATAAGGAAAGATACACAACGAAAGTGATCACAAAAGTGATTAAGACAAAGTGTACGTTAACAGGGCTGACATTGTGCTAGACTCACGAAGATAGTCATAGTTCTCCAAGCATCCGTAATCCAAGGACATTATTCTTGAGTATTTCCTGATCAGGACATGATCTATATACCAGTTACTTAATATTTTTCTTTAAATTTTTTTTTAAATTACTAAAAGTAGAAATGTTACATCACTGTTATAAATTGGAAAGCCAAATATTAATGGTAAGTAACCTGTATGAAAAAAAATGAAACCAGAGAGAAACGCTAAGTTTCAGTAGATCCTGCTACTAGTCTAAGTTTTTTTTTTTTTTAAGACAGAGTCTCACTCTGTTGCCCAGGCTAGAGTGCCGTGGCATCAGCCTAGCTCACAGAAACCTCAAACTCCTGGGCTCAAGCAATCCTACTGCCTCAGCCTCCCGAGTAGCTGGGACTACAGGCACACACCTCCATGCCCAGCTAATCTTTTTTTCTATATATTTTTAGTTGGCCAGTTAATTTCTTTCTATTTTTAATAGAGACAGGGTCTCGCTCTTGCTCAGGCTGGTCTCGAACTCCTGACCTCGAGTGATCAGCCTGCCTCAGCCTCCCAGAGTGCTAGGATTACAGGCGTGAGCCACCGCGCCGGGTATGGTCTAAATTCTGAGCCTAAAGCCTGCTTTCCCGTTAGAAAGATTGGAAGTGTTAGAGAGAAATTAAAGGCAAAGTAGCACCAAAATGAATACTTAACCTCCATCTATACAAAGAGGTTGAATGACCTTCTATGAGATTCAATGTCATTTAATACAGACCACCTAAAATAGCCTCAAGGCCATCTCCTCCTAGGAGATCAGAGGGAGAACCACTGGAGGGCAAGGGACCACACAAAGGGCTTTGTGAGTCTGATCTAACATCATTTAGCTGGAGGCCAGGCTCTCAAATCTTGGCACAACCGAGCAGACTCTCCCATTAGGTCCTAATGGTAAAATGAGCTTTGGTTGATGATTTATCATTTTGAGATTCTTATTTATTATTCATCTCCATTAGCACAAGGGGCTCTGATTTGCTAAATGCTCAGGCACCAGGGCTCATGTACCCAGGCCTTCACTTGGCTTGGATGTTTCAGTGCCATCCCTACTAGATTTAGCAATTGGTCTAACTGTGTTTTGAGGGCTGTGTTTTATTTGGTTTGACCTTTTTTTTAAAGTTTATTGTTAAGTGTATCATATATAGAGAAGAGTACATTAAATATGTATATATGGTTTAAAAAAAATAAGATGAAAAACCCATGTAACCCCAACCAGTCTCTTTAGAAGTTCTGTGTCTCTATCACTTCCCTTTCTCTCACCCCAGACATTGCACAATCTTGACTTCCACTATACATTCCTTTACTTCTCTTTATGATTTTACCACCTATGTTTATATCCCTAAATAAGATAATGTTGAGTTTTGAAAAAGTGAGTGGAAAGCAATAATGAAGCTGTGTGTACTAGTTTCCTAGGGCTGCCACTACAAATTTGATGGCTTAAAACAACAGAAATGATTCCCTCATGGTTTTAGAAGCTAGAAGCCAAAATCAAGGTGTTGGTCAGGCCATGCTCCCTCCAAAGGTTCTAGGTTCTTTGACTCTTCTAGTCTCTGATGGCTGCCAGGAGTTCCTGGCGTCCCTTGGTTTAGGGCAGCAAAACTCCCGTCTCTGCCTCCATCTCCACTTGCTCATCTTCCCTCCATGTGTCTGTCTCTGCATCTCCATGTAGCGCTCTCCTCTGTTTGCCTGTGTCTTCTTATGAGGATACCAGTTATTGAATTAGAGCTCATCCTAATCCAGTGTGACCTCATTTTAGCTTGACTACCTCTGCAAAGACCCCATCTCTAAATTTCACAGGTTAGGACTTCAACGTATTTTCTGCAGGGAGGCACAGTACTCTACCCACAGTAAATACATTGTCTTTGCTAGATGAATCCTCCCAGAAGGGAATAGGCTAAACAGAGTCTCCAGCCATGGCCCCATCGAATTGACAAGAGCCTCCTGGGAAAGTCAGCAGGCAAGATCATGAATGAGTCCTGGGAAACCAGGTAGGTTAAACCACAGTGGGGGCATCCGGCAGTAGGGGCAGGGGGCAGATACTGGATATCCATCAGGAATATGGTTGGGGGAGGTGGGCTCCTCTGTATTTTCTGCCTCTAAATTCACTCTGGCCTACTTCCAGTGCTCAGGGTTGGGCAACGAAAACACTTCTGTTAGGGTGAAATGAGTCTCTTCGGTCAGCAGGGCGAGGAGGGGTGGGCAGGAGCAAGGCAGCCAAGTACAGATAATGATCTGGACCAGGCTCCCCATGGTAGTCAGTCCTCTAGTTAAATCAGTGGCAGACAGACAGCAGGCAAGCTGGTGACGACAGCCCTGAGTCACACTGCTTGGGTCTGCACTGCCCATCCTCTATGCCTGGCACACAGTCCTCGGGGGTCCCCTTTGTCTCTCTCCTATGTTAATTCCTGCGTCTCTTGCCCCATTTCCCCTCTTGACTGGGTTCCTCTCTTACTTTGGCACCTTGTGTTCTCCAGGAGCTCCTTAGAAAGAATGCATAGAAGCTGTGTTCTTTATCTGTGCTTGGTATCTCCAGTCCAGAAACTCTTATTTTACTCCTTCCAGAAGAAAAGGCAGTCAGGTAGCTGCATAAAGCAGAGGAGGAAGAGATCCAGGGACCCATTGTATTTCATACAATCTCCACCTAATCTTTTATTTTAGCACCCCCTTTAGCATCCAATTGCCCAGTACTGCCAGTTCCTACTCTTTTTAGGATTCTGTGGTTGGTTTTTTGCTTTCTCTACTGTCAGCTTAGAATTATCTTTCTCAAATGTCCTAAATCTGTTACCACTCATCCACCTGTTTTCCAGCTTCTGAAACTTAGTTGCCATTGTCTCTTCTCCTGTCCACCTTATGGGTTTGCTGTAGCTTTTGCAGGTTTCAGGAGGGAACAGAAGTAGATGTAGCATCTGATGTGTTCAATCTGCCACCCAAGCATGGAACTCTGCTTTCAATTTCCAAGGGAACCCTGCACAGATTTCTAGCTTTCCTTAGTTCGGTTCTTCCACCTCTCCCAATATGCAAACTCTGTCCTGGGGGAGTGTCATAGAGGAAGGTACATGTGCACTACTGCTCATTCCTGCCAAAGCCCAGAGTTGAAACACCAGATCTATGTCACATCATCCTCCCTCACCTTAATAAGAACGATCTCTGAGCTGTAGCAAGGCAGGAAAAAACAAAAGGCAACAGATGAAGACCCAGGATGTCTGGGTTCTGGCTCCACCACTGTATGATCTTCACCACACCCCCATTTCCCTAACTCTGAAATTCTCAGAGTCTGTAGTTCCCTAAAAGCAGTGTCAGTCTTTCCCTGGGGCCAAACTCCATCACCCATCTGAGCTGAGGAACAGCAATGAGATGTTAGACAAGGTGATTCCACTCCAGAGAAAAGCCCCATTCACTAGACACAGCCAGCCCTTAGGGCATCTGAGTTGGCACTCAGCACTTGAGACCTTTGCTTCCCACAGCACGATGCTTCCAGTGGAGGAAGGAAGATGATCTCAGACTCAGCACAGAGCAGGCTCCCTATTGTGCTGACACAGCAAGAGCCACATAAGAGAGCCTGACTCATGGACTACCACCAGGCAGGCAGCAAGAGCTCGGACAGTGTGCATCTCCTGCTTCTCCTGGGCCCTGGCCCTCTTCCCACTCTGTCCCCTCCAGGCAAGCCCAAAAGAGGCCAGACTTGCTTACCAAGGCAAGTGATTCACCACCTAGACTCCCTGACTCTTGGCCTCAGCAGAGGTGTGGTGCTACCTAGAGACAGCAGGGAGATGCCAGCCGTTGCCGGGGCCCCAGCCGGCTTCCGCACCGTCAGCAGGGCTGCACCAAGTTCCACTGGCACAACCAGCAAAGCCATGTTTCCCAACAGGCACTCAGGCAAAGGCAGCCAGAAGCCCTTGTTGAAACAACTATGGAAAAGTAGAAAGAATCAAGTCCTTGGGGATTTAGGATCCACGCCATCTTGGTATAGAAGAGGAAACCAAAGTAATAGATGTGTGCAAAGCACTCCTGGCAAAAGTCAGAGAGCTTTCGATGCGGTGATCTTTTCCCATGTCCCAGAGCGAGAGTAAAGCTGAACTGCAATGGCCTCCCTTTCTATGCCTGTGACCTGAAGAGGCATCATAGGTGCTCAATAACCATTTGTCTGGAATGAATAAATGAATGAATGCAAATCATCCCAAAAGGTCTCTGATTGAATCAGTTTAGGCACTGGTCCCCGAATACCTGTTTAAGTGGTAGCTATATCAGACTCCCCTGAGAAGCTACAGTAATGATTTTCAACATAGTAAAATATGTTCTTCCAGCTTAAAAAAATGCCATTAGGATGCTAGTTGTACTTTTAGTGTGTGTTGATTAAGAAGAAAACAATAACCAGAGCTGATGTTTTATAGGATCCTTAGCATGTGCAAGGCACTGGGCTGAGCGATTTATATCCATAATCTTATTTAATCCTCTCAACAATTCTGCAAGGTAGACACTATTACTATACACGCTCTCAGATGTGGAGACTGACATTCAGACAGGTTAGTCCACAGGTGCTAAAAGGCAGAGCCAGGACATAACCCAGGTCTGAATGAAATCAGTCAGGGCCCCACCTAGACCCCGAGGCCATATTAAACACCCCCTAAGAAAAAACTTCTAAGTAAATCTGAATTTTTTTTTTTTTGAAACAGAGTCTCGCTTTGTTGCCCAGGCTAGAGTGAGTGCCGTGGCATCAGCCTAGCTCACAGCAACCTCAAACTCCAGGGCTCAAGCAATCCTACTGCCTCAGCCTCCCAAGTAGCTGGGACTACAGGCATGCGCCACCATGCCCAGCTAATTTTTTCTATATATATCAGTTGGCCAATTAATTTATTTCTATTTATAGTAGAGACGGGGTCTTGCTCTTGCTCAGGCTGGTTTTGAACTCCTGACCTCAAGCAATCCACCCGCCTCGGCCTCCCAGAGTGCTAGGATTACAGGCGTGAGCCACCACGCCCGGCCGTAAATCTGAATTTTATCAACATAGCAGCACCTAGGCACATCTGAAAAAACAGAAGTTTAAAAATTTAAACTTTATACAAACACTGTTAGATTCAAAGACACCATTCAGGAGTCCTCTACCAAAGGAACCACTGCGCTTAATCCTGCAACCAGAAGCACGTTATGCAGAAAGCAGCTGGTCATTGCCTCCAAGGAGAATCTCACATCCTAGCAGGTGTCTCAAGGCCCGCAACTCCAAGGAATGAAGGGGAGAGAAATCTCCAAGTAAGGGTTAAAGCAGAAGGACAGAGTCAGCAGCAGAGAGAGAAAACAAATTGAAAACACAGCAGAAAGGGATTGCTACATTAGCAATCCTGGCAGCATATAGGAAGGGCTAACAAAGGATTAATGACAGGAAAAGAGCCTGAAATCTGTGACCCAGACGCCAGTCGCCCTGTCGTGCTTATTCTCCCCTCTTCTCATGGAAATAGAACCCACAATTTCAAGATGGGCACCTGGCCACTCATAACATCAACTACATTTCCTGGTCTCCTTGTTCCAAGGTGTAGCCAGGTAACTAAGAAGTGTCATGTGGCTGCTTCCTGTTACCTGTCTCTAAAGATCCCAGCTCAGGGCCTTTGGCCTTTGTTCTTCCTCACCCCTTCCTACATATTGTGCTGCCTGGAGAGGGAATGTGATAACTGAAGGCCTAGCTACCATCTTGGGACGATGAGGATGGGACCATGCCCTGAAAGCTGGCAGAGCTGTGAACAAGAAGGAGTGCAAGGCTCATGGAACAGAGATGTCACGCCAACCACAGGCTGTCACCTGCCAGACATTTATAGGCAAGAGAAACAGACTTCTTTCTTATTTCAGCCACTGTTACCCCAGGGGGTCTATTTCTCATGGATAACCTAATGTAACCAATACGAAATTCAATTCCACTACAAAATATCTTTACAGGAAAACAGAAGTAGACATACTAAAATTGCAAATCTAAACCAAAAGAAATATTCCAGCCAATAGAATCTCAGTGCTATATATAGTCAAAGATTTGGACAGCCTCTCCAAGCTGCTATAAAATGAATCGACCTGAAAGGTAGGTTTCAACTGCATATTTTTAAAATAGTATGTCACGTTCTATTAACATAATAAGCGTTGACTAAAACCTTTCAAAAACATAAAACCCACATGTACTAAAAGCCCATATGTAACAGGCACTGTGCTAAGCACTGGGTGTTCAAATACTATATAAATTAAACCAGTACCTCCCCTCAAGAAGATCACTAACTAGCCAGGAAGAAGAGTTAGAGTGTAAGAAAGGAGAGAGCAGGAGACTTTTGTTGTTTATTATATGCCTTGTAAAGTACTTTGGCTTTTTAAAATATTATATACACATGTTACTTCAAAAAATTTATATCAAAAAGATAGAGGCAGTTCAATAATATATGTGACTAAATTATAATGAAACATTAGTATGCAAAAATTCATAGTTTGGTCACATTTCTTTATTTTAAGGGTATGCTATCAATTGCACAGAAAAATACCTGAAGGATATATATCAAATGCTAACAACAGTGGTTATCTCTGGGTAATGGGATTACAGGTGACGAGTTTTATTTTTACACCCATCTATATGTTGAAATCATCTATAATAAACATGTAGTTTTGCTACTATCAAAAATTAAGTCATTTGATAATAATAACAATAACAACAGCAGCAGCAGCTTCTATCTCTTGCATGCCTACTATGTCCCAGGTGCAGGTGCAATACTAGGAACTTCACATACCCGTTACCTCATTCAGTTCTCATGGCAACCCTGTAAGTTGGGTAGCATCCTCATTTTATAGCTGAGAAAGCTGGGGTTCAAAGATTAAGTAACTTTTCCACATTTAGGAAGCAAAGAGTCAGGATTTGAATACTACTCTCGCTTGCAAGCTCATGCTGCTTCGACTAGACCGTGCTGCTTGGGGGTCAGATGTTGAGAAGTTACACCTCTACAATACTGGTCTCTTGTATGCCACAGTGTATGACCCACATCTTCATTTTATTTCCCTTGGGACAGTCTCATATTATAAATTAATTGGCAAGAAACTCACATAATCCTATGTCCTGAGTGGACCAATGCCCACACCACTGCTGAACACAGAGCCACCGCTAAGAGTGGTTTTCTACACAGCACTGTCAAACTGGTGGCAACTCCTCACAGGCAGGAACAAGGAAGGACATCTGTGTTTAGAACAAAGAACTGGCAGGGCTCACCAAAGAGAGGAGTCAAAACTAATTCCACCCCTATGTCAACTGCCCTTTCCGCTTGAACCCAGGGGGTCTTAGACTACAACCAAACCACCTGAGTACTGTTCCATATCCTTCTAAGGAAGGGAACTAGCCTTTTATATATAAATGAGAGTGCCTCGGAAGCTAAGACTGTAAAGATTTGGGAAGCTCACAGACACCCAGGATCAAACTATGACAGCTTTGGCAAGGTGTGGTGGCAAGAGCTTGCTGGCAGATAGCATCTCCCCAGGTAAAATTTAGGCCAAATATGTGCTGAAGCACAGGGCTGAGACCGTACATTAGCTTGGGGGTTGGTAAGGGGCAAAACAAGAAATCCTCTCACACCAGGTCTGAAACCATTTTAGAAGTTTTGAGTTTCCAAACTCAATATCCTTAAGTGACATCCTCTACGTGATATATCCAAGAAAACCATTAGTAAGGTCACTGGGAGAGCTAGGAACCAAAAACTTAAATGTTCAAACATGTGAAGAAAAGAACTAATAAAGCAGAGGAATCTCTAGGACGCTGAAGCTCTGCTGTCTTCATTAGAGCCTCACCCTCAAGACAGGTGTGTACTGTGTACTAGCAGGAGCAGGTAGGCCCAATACAGCTCTTCAGTGGGCCCCAAAACAAAGCATTTACAATCCAGGACCTCCACTTCCATTTACAGAGTCCTCTCCCACCAGCCCTCAGACACCAGGCTGGAGGAACTGTGAAACACCTGGACTGACCGATCTCTCACTTTCTACCCATCTCTAGAACCCTGTTGCTTGGCCCAATACCCAGGAGAATCTCCAGTCCCTGCCCCATCCATACCAAATCACAATCCAAATTATCTTTTTTACTTTCTAAAATGTGTGTCCTACCCAGGGTCTCATCCCCAGAGAAGTGGAAAGGGCCTCTAGAAAGGGTCAGCAAGGCTGAGACTCATCTATCAGAAAGTCAAAGAATAAGTGTCCACTCCAAAACCTCTGGACCTCCATTCCACTGTACACCAACAGCCACGGGAGAAATGTCACTCATTGCTCATTCACCCCAGGAAGGACATTCTTCACACTCGAAAACAGAGGGAAAGGTCATTTTACAGAAGGAGGGTCTCCTTACTCCATCACAGCCCGGGGTTTAGAAAGTCACACCTATCAGACCAATCTGGTTCTACTAAAAGTGGTCAGGGTATACTGGGTGAAGTCCTGAAGCATGAGGACTGGCTGGTCACCAGAGGGTCACACACCCGAGCAAGTCAACTTTTGAGGCAGTAGGCCTTGGCCATGAAGAGATACCGTTCAGACCACAGGGCCCCACCCTGACTCATACAGTATCCACCCAGTTCTCTGGGGAAGGGGTACCACCACCATGGGTGGAAAGAGATGTGGGGTTAGCCAAAGCCTCTAAAATGTTGATACAACCAGCATCCAAGGTCAGAATTACAACAAGGTTGTTACTCCAAGAAATTAAAACTCCTCCCTATCTGAGAATCTACTGACTTTGGTAAAAGTTGGTAAAAGATACCAACAGCTTTGGTTACTAGAAAAGGTCATCAGTCATCTACATAGGCAAAAGAGAGAGGAATGAACAGATGATCCTGTAAGGGAAACAGAATGGAGCATCCCTCATTCTCACAACTTATAATGGCCATAAGTGTATACCTATAACATGATCATCACCATTGCTAGCATTTACTGAGCACTTACTACATGCCAGGCTCTGTGCTAAGCATTTTACACTTGACATGCACTGTCTCAGGTAAAAACCTCATGAGATAGGTACTGTTTTAATCTATTTACAGATGAAGAAAGTGTGCTAAACAACATGAGGATATTCCGCTAAGCTACACAGCCAGTGAGTGGCAAAACAGGGGCCACTGACTCCAGCTGCTGTGCTCTTAGTGACTCCACCCCACCCACCCATCTTGTCTGAACTTCTGGAGGATGCCGGAAACAACACATGTACAGAGGAAGGAGCTCCTCGGAAGGTGCTCGCGGAACATACAGCTGCTCTTTGGGCTGTGAAGAAAGGACAGGGTTTGGTCCGGGGGCAGAATCAGGAGAAGCCACTCTCAGCAGAGGGAATAACATGATTCCAGGCTGAAGGGGGCAGGTGGGACTTGACAGGCGTAGGCAATAGTTCCTTGTAGCTGGAGCAGAACTTTCACTAAGAGAAAAGGGACAAGGGAGCTGGAGTGAAGGCTGCAGCAGGACTGGAGAGCTACAGACCTGCCGAGTGGCTTGCAAGCAACCCTGGAGTGCCAGTCACAAGCAGGGAAGTGGTGTGACCAGATTTGATTTCAGCAAAGCAACCATGGCTGCAGTGAGACAAATTCACCTGGAAAAGCAACAGCTTGGTAACAAGGACAGGGTAAGTAAACTGTTATAATTGTCTGAGGGAAGATGGTGAAGGCCAAACTCAGGTACTGGGGATGATGGGACAACCGGACAGAGTAATTAATTTCACACATAGGGAGAAGGAGTGGCCAAAAAGTGCTGGGAAATCTCTCTGGCATCACATCACCTATTTGCTCTGGCTGGGTACCTATCTGTATGTCACCAATCTTAGAGAAAGGTACTAGCATTTAGTGAGTTCAGGGGGCTTTAGGGGTCCCACTCCCCTTACCCCTGGGCTAACATCCACCCACCCACTTTTCCCTTCCAACAGGGACTGAAGCTTCCCATGCCCCTCCAGCCCCTCCACAACCACCTAGGAAAAGCGTCCCTCCATTTTCAGTTGTAGGCACCAACTCACATATTACTGACTGCCACTAACTGGACCATAGGCAACTCCATGGTTCTGGCATGCTGAGAACAGACACTATTTGCCAAAGCAGCTCAGTTCTGCATTCATCTGGAACATCTGGCAGGCTCCCAAACATGAGTGCACTGCACTTCACAGTGTCCATCAAGGGCATGCAGCAGGGAGCTCAGGAAATCGTGCAGGCTAAGAATGAGGCCGGAGGGGACAGAATTGAAGAACTGTAGATGAACTTCCCAGGGCTGGCTAATGCCTTGCCCTGCAGACTGGCCTTCCGACAGGACCTGGGCCCTACACGCAGTGTTCAGACGGGCTGCTGGTTAACAGAACTGGGATACTGTGACCACAGTTCAAACCCCAGAGGACGTCCAGGGTTCCAAGCCACTCCCAACTCCGGCTGGCCATGTCATGAATGCGTGCCATGGGGAATAAGGGAAAAAAACAGATGTATACATGGGGACCAGTGCTGGAGACACACCTCAAAGCACCAAGCTTCTTCAAAATATGCCCACACCTGTGCCTGCCACATGACTTAACAGCATGAGGTGTGGATTTCTGTGGCCTTGCTGGGCTGGAGGATAGAAGGGGACATGATAGGGAGCTAATGTATTTATAGGCCTCAAACGGACACAGCGCAATTCATCAACCTTGAAAAATGACTTCTTTAACCAGCCCCAGCTTTCCACGGGAACTTCACTTTCATCTCTTCCTTGGAGGCTGCACCTCCTTCCCACACCTCTCATGCTGGTGAGTAAAAGTTTCTTGTGATTAGAGGAGAAAACCAGCTGCTGACCAAACCTCCCTGACCAAACCTCCCAGTGTGTGTTCGCAGGACATCCTGCTCGCTCCAACATCCTAAAATACCACTTCTTCAAAAGGCGTCAAGCTGGACACCCACAGCTGTTGCTATCTTGTGCAAACCGAGCCCAGATAACACAGCTAGGACTCCAGCCCCGGGCTTGTCCAGACACAGATGTCACCGGCAGGAAACAGAAAAGCCAGAGGCAGAGCTTTCGTGCAGCCACTTTCCTTACTAAACAACATCTCCTCAAAACCTACCTGCCCTGAATTTTCTCACCATCCCAGCTCAAACTGACTGAGAAGAGCTGTCAGATCTCTGTCATGCCTCAGAGGCACCCGGCGACACACTGGATAAAAATAATCAAAAAAGAGGAAGCACATCAGATGCTTGACAGTTTTGTCAACAGAAAGCAGTTCTTTTTTGGCATGTGGCCACGGGGTACGGCTACACAGGCTCTCTGAGGCCTTGTACCGCTGAGCTGTGCCAGCAGAGCTCCCTTGGCGGGCCGGGAATGCTGTATGTTCCAAATGGTACAACACCTCCCATTTGCTGTGCTTTCCCCGGCGTGATCCTGACACTTCTCCCTCGGAGGGGGTGGTCCATGTCCCCTCTGTTTGAATCTGGGTGCACTTGAGACTCACGTCAACTAACAGAATAGAAATGGCATTGCATGACTTCTGCACTAGATCAGAGAAGGTGATACAGCTTCCACCTTATTCACTGGAACACTTGTGCTTGAAGCCTTGAGCCACCACCTAGGGCTAAGAGCCCCAAGACAGCCACACTCACGGAGGGAGTGCACGTGGCCACCCATCAGCACTCCCAGCCTCCGAGTTTTCCGGGCCCAGGCACCAGACGTGGGGCTGAACAACCTTCACACGATTCCTGCCTCCGCGTGCAGCCTCACCCTAAGCCTTCGCGTCTTCCCAGCTGAGGCCCCAGACATTGAGAAGCAGGGACAAGCTTTCTCTACTGGGCCCTTTCCAAAATCTTGACCCAAAGTCTCCATGAGCTTAATAAGATGGTTCTTAGCTGGGCATGGTGGCTCATGCCTATCCCAGCACTTTGGGAGGCCAAGGTGGGAGGATCACTTGAGGCCAAGGAGTTCATGACATATTGAGACTCGATCTCTATTAGATAGATAGATAGATAGATAGATAAATGGATAGATAAATTTTTAAAAATTCGTTCTTGTTTGGGGTGGTTTGTTCCAAAGTAGTAATGGAAACAGTGGGTGACACTTTGTGAGTCTGGTCTCGTATTTGCTGCTACCAGATAAGCAGCTGCTCTTGGAAATAGAAGTTTTTAAAAAGGAAAAGCGACCTTTTACTTTGTGTTATGCTAAGGGCTTGCATGCATAACTTCATTTAATCCTTATTGCAATGCTTGTGAGTAAATACTAGAATTATCCCCATTTAACAGAAGAAGAAATGGACTCAGAGGTCAGGGACTTTGCCCAAAGCCAGATCTGCGTGATTCAGAGCCTACAACACTGCACCAGGCTACGCTCTCTGGCCACTTGGAGAGAGGAGCTGTTTCTACGTGGGAGACTGGAACATGGTTTGCTAGTTCAACATTCCAAGTGTGGGCATTGCCTGAAGAACCCAGGTGATGGGATACGAAACCGAAAAGCACTTGGCTGTCAGAGCTGGGGCAGGGCCCCTTCCCTGGAAGGTCACAGCTGTGGCCTACCCACCCTATTACCAGCTCCTCCTGATCCTACCCATTCTTTAAGGTCTAATTCCACCATCAAGGCCTTCTCGTGAATTCTGCCTTCTCCAGACCCCAGCTCATGTCCCCTTGGCATGCTATTTCACCCTGTGTCACACTGTCACGGTTGTTTGGGGTGTGTTTACACAGGATGGCTCCCGAGGATGGGAGAAACGTGGTGGAAGAGCCGTCTGTGTTACGTGTACAATCAATTTATCCTATTTCCGACAGCGCCCATACCGTAGCAGGCACATCAGCATCTTGGGAGGATCTGCTGGGGGACTAAATTGGTTGTGAATCATAATCCACACACAGGCAAGCACTCCAGGCTCTGTGACCATATCTCACCAGGGCTTCACAGAGGAGAAAGAGTCCGGGGCGGGGAGGGAGGCAGCACGTTCACCACAGACCCCACATACCCCCCAACCCCCCACCCCACCACCCGCAGGCAGGGAAGCCCAGATCACAAAGGCCCAGAGCACCGCGAGCTGCCATGTTGAGCCACCAGCCCTTAACAGCCCTGGAAACCTGCGAAGCACAGATTACAGTTTCCTGTGAGTCACTCCTCGACCTCTGCATCTACGAACAGGGAGGGACCAACCTCAAGGACCTCCTCAGGCCAAGACTAGCTTTGCCCTGACTCACTGTCTTTCAGTCTATGCCATGGACGCCTTTTCTGGCTCCTTCTCCCATCTCCACGTCCACTGGGGATGTGGGGAAGACGAGGCCTGCGCCCGCACCTTGCCAGCCTACCTCCAAAGATTACAAATCCAGTTCCCCATGGGACAGAGTTGAGGATCTTACCGTGGTTGGGCAAACTCAAAACCGCAGATTCACAAGACACTATGCCTGAGTGCCTGGGGGGAAGCCAGTCCCTTCCTTCCTTCCCTGCTGCCTGGGCAGGCAGGCTGAACAGGCATCCCCAGAAACTGCTGGGAAATTGCTCAAATGCCTATTCCCTGCCTTTGGTGAATGCTCGTGTGAAGAAAGATCTTAGAATATCTCCTTTTGGGTGGATAGGAATATTCTGACTCTTCCTAAAAGGTCACTGTCGATACCCTTCCCATCAGCTTCTACTCCAGTATACTACATAGCAAATCGGGTACCAAAAAGTTTATGAAAAACCCAAAACTGGCCAGACCCTTGGCCCACGCAACCTACAGTTATGCATATAAAGCCAAAAAGACTCACATGTTAGAATCCCAGGGCAGAGATGTGTCCAATTAAGGGGAAGGTAGGAAGGAAAACAATGTCCCATAGTAAATTAAAATTAGTCCGTCTCTTCTCTCCAGCATCCAGAGGATTCATATGGTCCATGGCAACATTTCTTCAAACCCCCTTTTAATCCCATCCTTCCAAAGAAGTGCCCAAATTTCCTGCTCAAAATTCCTCTTTTAAAAAGAGGAATTTCCTCCCTCCATAAAGTTCAAAAGTTCCAGTAGCCACAAAGTCAAAATTCTCTTTGTGAGGTGGGAGAAGGAAATAGACAGGAAGCTTCCCTCAGCCATCGATCCAGATTGCAGCATTAAGGAATGAACAGTGAAGTCAAATTCCTCTCTCATGGTGTTAATCTAAATACGTAAGTGGGCCGCACAAAGCCAGCCCAGCTCTCCTCCACAGGGACTGGAACTGCCATGCTGGCCAGACATGGCCCATGTGGCCACAAACTCACTGCAAAGGCCAGTGCCCCAGGAGGCGACTCCAAGAGGACCCAGAGCTGAAAGTTGTAGTATCCGAATGACCACGTAGGACTCTGCCATTAACGAACGTGCCTAAACCGTTCGTGAATGTTCATATTACTTTTCTGGTTAAAAATTTTTTAATTCAGTAAATAATCATCTATGAACTTACCTAAAAATCTACATATACTCCTTTTGTTTAAACAAAAACAAAACCACAACACAAATACAAGTAAAAACAAAAGTCTAATAACGTAGAAATTTCTGTGATGGCCCAACTTTCGAACAGTTATATATAAGCACAATTTTGGTTCAGGACAAACACTAACAAGAAGCAAAGCTGAGGTGACAGAATGACGGCTGAGGTTCACACAGTGCTTTTGGAGGGGCCCTGGGGGAAAGGGAAATGAGAAACTAGCTCCCAGGTCTTGTGCATTTTAGGCCCATCCAGTCTAGAGGTGCCAGAGGCCCTGAGTAGAAGCCGTGAAGGATCCCCTACCTGTAATTCCAGATGTGAGGATGATCTACTCTGAGGCCCCCAAGACCAAGTTTAATGGCCAGGTCTAGTTCTATTGCGCCCAATAGGTCTGTCCTGTAGAACAAGGCGGTAGAGGAGGATCTCCTACTGCAGTCTGTTCCTAAAGGTCAAAGCAGAAAGAGCACCACACAAGCACTCGAGACCCTGGAATTCAAGTTCAGGCTCTCCCCTTCTTTTTAGCTATTTGTTCTTGGGCAATGCATTAATCTTCTCTGAGCCTCGGTTTCTCCTGCCATAAAATGGGGATACCACCACCTTCTTCCTGGAGTACCTCAGGTAGTTTCAAATAAAATTCTGAAGCACCAGATACAAAACATGATCCCAATAGTCCTCCCTTATCCATAGTGGATAGGTTCTAAGATTCCCAGCAGATGCCCAAAACCACTGATAGAACCCTGTACATACCATGTTTTCTCCTATACATGTGTAACTATGATAAAGTTCAACTTATAAATTAGGCACAGTAAAAGATTAACAATAACTAATAATAAAGTAGAACAATTATAACAATATGCTATAAAAAGTTATGTGAACGTGGTCTCTCTCTCATTATACTGTACTTACGCTTCTCGTGATGATACGAAATGATAAAATGCCTCCAGGATGAGATGAAGCGTGTGAATGATGCAGGCACAGTCACTTAGTGACACAGCGTTAGGTACCATTGACCTTCTGACGTATAGTCAGAGGATCACCTGTTTGGGGTGATCCTGGATCATCGAGCCATGACAATGTTGATGGCTGGATGTCAGGAGCAGGTGATGTGGATGACTAACGGGCGGGCAGTGTATACAGCATGGGTACACCGGGCGGGGGATGACTCACGTCCTGGGCAGGATGGAGCAGGAAGGCGTGAGATTTCACGACACTACTCGGAATAGCGCACAACTTAACACTTATGAATTGTTTGTTTCTAGAATTTTCCATTTCATATTTTCTGGCCACAGTTGACCATGAGTCACTGAAACCATGGAAAGCAAAACTGAAGGTAAGGTGGGGGAACTGCTATATTCTTCATCCTATTTCTGTTGAGTTGGGGGGGAATGAGGACCATTTGTTATTGTCCCCATGAATAACAAGCTAGGAGAAAAAAACCCAGATAACGTCACATTACACTAATAATCTTAAATCATAGGAGAGAAATTTATGTGCGAAAAATTTAAGTCCTTAGTTGACTGCCCATTGCCATCTATGGGATCTGAGGGGGCATCTCTCCTTGTCACCGGCGCCATGCAGTTGGGAAAGGCAAGCTCATTTTATTACTAACCTAATCCAAATAATTAGTAAGGGTCAGTCTCCCACGGCAGAGGAGAGGGGAAAACAGCTCTCTGCACAACTGTGACAACAGCAAAGAGATTGTTACTGACCCACCTCGGGATTCCTGCCCCTAAGCACAGGTAGCCAGAAGTGCAGTGCTTGAGAAATAAAAAATGTTTTTACTGTTCCTTTCTTTATGAAAATGATACCACCTAGAAAAACAAGGGACACTGTCATCCTTCTATAAAACACAATAAAGATGACTGTGTTCACATTAGTAACCAGGAAAAAAACTCAGACTTCACTCCCAAACCTTGACCTCGGGGCTCAGACGGGCACGGATCCCCTCCCACTGCTGCCCGCAACACTTTGGAACTAGCTGGAGTAACGGGGCTCCACTGTCAGGGGATGGGGTGGCTGAAACAAAGAGCAGGAGACTCAGGAATCCCGTCGGCATGGCCTTACGCAAGTCACTTAACTTCTCAGGGTCACAGCTGTAGGTACCTGTCAGCACTAACCTTATCAATAAACACAAAAGAAAGAATAACCGAAAATTAAAGACTATCACGATTTTGTCTAACCATAGTCCTTTCCTCATTCCTCTTGGATTCTGAAGGTTAACAGAATGCAGAAACACCAGCCTGCGCAAGAGCAAGACCCCATCTCTACAGAAAATAGAAAAAAAAAAAATTAGCTGAGTGTAATGTTGGGCACCGTAGTCCCAGCTATTCAGGAGGCTAAAGTAGGAAGATCACTTGAACCCAGGAGTTTGATGTTGCAGTGAGCTACGATCATGCCACTGCCCTCTAGTGTAGGTGACAGAGCGAGACCCTGTCTCCAAAAAAAAAAAAAGAATACAGAAACAAACAAAAAAATGCAAGTGTCCAGACATCACGTATGCCATGATTAAATTGGCAAGAGGAGACAAGGTATATAGACCAGAATAGGAAAGCCAAATATACAGATGAAAACAGTTATGTTTCCACACTGGAATCTGGGATAACTTTTTTTTTTTTTCAGTGATACTTTTTCCTGTGACATCACCTTCTTATCAGGCACAACCGCTTGCAGTCACAAGGATTTGCAAAGAAAGGTCTCAGCTGTGAGATCAGACTCAGGCAGGACCCTGCTGTCCCCCTGATGCCGCCATGGCCCCACCCCCAACCCTGCTGCAAGGGATGGATGGACACTCAGAGCCTCTACAGGTGGGCAATTCCAGAGGCCAACATCAGGCTTCTGACTCCACAAGCTACTCCAAGGAACGCCTTCCTCTAGGGTCCCGGGCTCCTGGAAAAGCTTATGAAATAGATCTATAAAGGCAAGGGCTTGAAGAGAGCACACAGCTCATTCAGTAAAGGAGTTAAAGTCCATCCAGAAAGGAACTAGGGACAAAAAAATGAAAGATTTCTTAGCACATTGGAATTGCTGCCGAGCACCTGGACTGCTGTATTATGCATGATACGAGGGAGGAGAGGGGAGGGGAGGCGGACACAGTAGCAGGGGAAGATGAAAGGAAGATAAACAGGAACACTTTTGATGTCAAGAATCCTATTGGGATTTCCATGTTTTCACAGAAATAAGTTATCAAAGGAAACAAACAAACAAACAAACACTTAACTGCATTTGCTTCTAAGAAGTACGCTTGGGGCCGGGTGCGGTGGCTCATGCCTATAATCCTAGCACTCTGGGAGGCCAAGGCAGGTGGATCACTCAAGGTCAGGAGTTCGAAACCAGCCTGAGGAAGAGCGAGACCCCGTCTCTACTATAAATAGAAAGAAATTAATTGGCCAACTAAAAATATGTAGAAAAAATTAGCCGGGCATGGTGGCGCATGCCTGTAGTCCCAGCTATTAGGGAGGCTGAGGAGGCTATTAGGAGGATCGCTTGAGCCCAGGAGTTTGAGTTTGCTGTGAGCTAGGCTGATGCCAGGGCACTCTAGCCCGGCAACAGAGGAAGACTATGTCTCAAAAAAAAAAAAAAAAGTACTCTTGGGATTTAGGGTGGGAAGGAGACTTGACTTTTCTTAAGTCATGATCTAAATACTGAAGGAACAAGGGCAGTGGCTGGAATTACAATAAAAATGGTGAATATACTGAGCACTTACTATGTGCCAGGCCATGCTAAGAGCTTCAGCTAGATTATCTTATTTAATCCTTACTTTTACCCTGTAAGGTAAGATAAAATAGATGATATAATTATTCCCACTTAACATCTGCAAAAGCTAAGGCACAGAGAGTTTGTCATTTGCTCAAGGTCCCCAGCTAGCAAGTAATAGAGCCAAGCAGGACTCAACCCAGCCTCACCCACAGCTCCCATGGACTTGTCTCAATGGAAAGCAAGGTTCGTATCATTAAAAGTGGGCACTAAAGGAGAAGAGGTTTGGTGTTGTTCGGAGAGTGTCTGTAGGGAAAAGGGATATGCATAGGAGAAGACACAGTGCTGGAATCCATGATGATCAGAAACACAAAACATTACTTGGGAACCTCCTTAGTGCTGGGCACAACCAGATTTTGGGGAGTAGCTGCAGGAAATAAAGTGGTTACACACCTAACTGTGTCCTGCTTCCGGACAAGGACTGTCCTTGGTTTGCTGTGAAGCCACAAAGTGATTCATGTGATCAGAGCATCTTCTCTCAGCCAAGGCCATCTGTGGTGCCCTAGGCAGCGATGGGGAAGGGGAGCACCTGGGGCCCCTGTCAGCTATTCTCTCCACTAACCCACTCGGTGAAGACTCCCTTTCAGGAGATGCAGCCCCTGCCAGAAGCAGCTGGAAGGGGGGAACCTGAGCACACTGCAGCTGGACACACAGGCGCAGACATCACCTGCTCCTGAATACACAGACGTTCACACTTTAAGTCCTGGGCAGGACCTCAGAGACCTCATCATCCAAACCTCTCATTTTACAGATGAGAATTTAAAGTCTAGAGAGATCACAAGATGTGCCCAAGGCCACCCAGCCAGTCAGTGTCAAGGACAGCCCTGGGGCCCGCATTCTTTCCACTACACCAGAATGCCTCTTACACAGATGCCCAATTAAGCTTAACCTTCTTTGAGCCTTGGTTTAATAAAAGCTATGACCCCTTCCCCCCAAAATGAACTTGCATAGATTCTGGGGGTTTCACAGGCCCTGTGCTAACAATCCTTACTTTATAAGAGGAACACAGTGTGGTTCTATGATAGGCTGCCAGGAGGGGTAGTGACGGGGACTCCACAGTAAAGCCTGGGCTCCCTGGACCTGGGAAGCAGCTCTATTTTTTTCCTGGCTCAACCAGACCACTGACATCACTGCTTTGTGTCCTATCCAGAAGTGACCCTGAGCTACCTCATAGGAATGAGGGGAAGCACCAGGTTAAGGAATGGAAATTTTGCCAACAGATGCAGAGGAAAGGAGAGATGGGCAGACTCTTATTTCCTTAAAGATCTGGAAGCACAGCTCTTGACCCTCAGCAATGACAGAGCCACAGGCCACCTGCAAGAGGTGGTCACTACTTAGTTGCTACCACATTTGCTTGGGGAGGGATATGGAGAAGGGAAGACAAGAATTTATTAAATTGTCTAGGCAATAGTGGCACAAATCAGAGGAAACAGAGGCAAATGGAGAGAGGCTAAATATTCTTCAGGAAATCAGAGCCTACCCACCTTTTGCAGCCCACCTTGCCCTGAACTCAACCCCTCACCGAGGCCATTTTCTGCATCTAAGAGCCCATAGTCCAGAAATCCCGACCAAGACCCTCCACACAGCATCATCTTCTGCTCCAGCTCTAACACGAGCTCTGTGAGTGCCTAAGTGTTGCCCAGGGTCCCTCTACTTCCTGCCTCAATCAGTAAGCCACAGAGAAGCCATGGATGTGACAAACAGCAAGCAAAGGGAGGCAAGACTCTAGAGCAACCCCTGGGGAAATGAAGGCACATGGCCCACAAGACCAATGTCCTCCATGAAGCCTCCTCAGTGGTCCCTCTGTTCCACCAACCACAGGAAAGGAGGGAGGTAAAACAATCCAAAGGGATCGCCAAAGATGCCATCTGCCTCCCGGGAGGCCATGCTCTTCTGGGCACTTGGGCCTGCCCATCTCGCTGCCTGGAACCTTCTCATCCCACCTGCCCCTTCCACAGGCTAATCAACTCCTCTTCCCTCGTTCAGATCACATCTGAAACAAAACGTCCTCAAGAAATCCTCCTCTAACACCCCTGTCCAGGCATGTCTCTTTATAAGTCATTCTCATGATACTCACCACAGTCTTGACTTTACATTTTTCTGTTACTTTATTTTGATCAAGGCCCATCCATCTGACCCCACAGGGAGTTGGGCCTGTGTCAGTTTTTGCTGACTGCTGTATTTCTAACACTAAGCACTCAGAATGGCCCATAAGAATGGCAACCAAAGTCCAAGGTTCCGAGGCCAAGTTCAAGAACCGAGAGATGCAACAAAACTTGCAAGTCAGCCCTCTGGCCATGGTGGTTTCTTCTGCTGAGTCCTGTTCACCTGGCTGGTGATTTGCTTCATTTCAGCTTCATTCACTTATGTGTGCATTTTGGCTTACAGAACTTGTCTCTGTGTTCATGGAAAATGCTATCCGTCAACTGAACACAATGCTCCAGGACATGCCTGACAGCTACTAGCTAACTTGAGGTGTGGCCTCTTGCAACCAAAGGATAAATCCAACTCTTAAGTGCTTATACGCTTTTGCCTAGAAAAATCCTCAAAACACATCTGTCATTCTCTGACTTTCTAAAAGAAGAAACTTGTAGCAAAGAACCCCTATGAGGAGGAAAACGGGGTGAGAGATTCAGAAGGACATAAGCCAGGCACCACTGGAAATATGTCATTTGGGGATGCAGTCATGAAGTGTACAAAGAGTCATTTGTTTACTTCTCACAAAGGACCAGGAATTGGGTTCTCCAGCTGATACTTTGCTACCTCCCAAATCCACTCTGGGAATATTTTATGGTTTCTTATTTTATTCTCCTGTAGGAAAAACTGCTTTTACGGCTATTCCTCATTCTTTTCTAGGCAAGTCTCATGCCATATTGTTCCTGGCCAAGGTGCCTGTGCCTTAGTGGCATCATCCATGAAGTGGAATGTGCTCTACCACGTGTGCAGGAACAAGGGCACTAAAGCGTGAATCTGGCGGATCACAGGGAACCCCAAGTCTGGCAGCTAGCAAACTCTCAGCCATGAGAAATCCCACGTGGGGGCTCGGGCCAGTGTCTGGTCCAGGAACCCTGCAGGGCTTGGCATGTCAGAGCCAGCCAGCCTGAGGCCAAGGGGGAGACGGAAGCTCTGTTGTCCTCACACTGATGAAAACACATCTTCAGCGTCTGCCTTGTGAACTCCGAGAGCAGGTTGGAGAAGAGCGCGGAGCACACGCGACACAGAATTGGGAAAGGGGATGCCACACGGGCCTCCAGCTGCAAGAGGAGCAGCCAATCAAACAACTCAACAAAACCAGGACGGGCACCGTGAGGAGCATGATGGGCAGTGCCCAAATGGGAACAAAAGGAGCGCTGAGGCTGCAGAGAACAGACTGGGGTGGATCCAGGCAGCGTGGTGCAGCGGGCTTCTCCAGTAGTTTCTGGCAGCTGGCAACAGTCACAGCGGAGACATCAGCCAGAGAGTTGGCCAGCACGGTGACCAGAAGGGTGCAGAGAGAGGAGGGGGCAGAAGTGTTCAAAGTTGGTAACAAATGCACCATCAAAATGCCACAACTGGGCATTCAAAACAGGCTATTGGACCCAGACAATTAGGACGGATCAAGGGCCAGGGGAGTCTAATGAGGATAAAAAGCAAATTTCATGCAAGTGGGGTGTGTATGATGGCTTTGGATAAGAGAAAGTGACGTTTTACGTTTTGAGATCCTGTAAGTAAACCAGTTCAAGTGATGCTTCATTCACTCATTTATTCATTCCTTCTATCTATACATTTGCTCAGGGCCCTACTACGCATCTGGGACTATGCTGGGAGATAAAGACACAAAATCTACTTGGAGACATAAGGGATGTTCCTGACATCACAGCCAACCAAAAGAGGAGGCCAGGGAATGCAACCTAGCTTGGCCTTCAGGCCAGCACAGTGTTCTGTCTTGTTATGACCTATAAACGCCTACCAGCTGCCTCACAAATGTACTTACCCTGGCTGGAAGGCATTTGAGCTTCCAACCGCTGGACTAGCAGCTTTAGTCCCTTGTCACTCTAGTAGTCTTCTATGTACTACCAGGTTATGCATGTTTAGTAGATGACTACTTAGCACTGACCACAGCAAGGACACATGCTGGGTCACCAGAAGGAGAAGCAGCCACGTTTGAGTTGAGCACAGAAAACTGGGTAAGGGGTGGACAGGCAGAGAGAGCTGAGGCAAAGACACCCCTGTAAGCAGGGTTAACCCCAGAGCAAGGGTGAGTGTGACGTGAGCATAGTGGTTTGGAAGTACATGGTATACTCCTGGGGGAGAGAGGAGACAAGCTTGGCTTAAGGGGAAAGTGCCGCTATAAGAGAAGAGGGACACAAAGTTGCAAAGACCTCATAAGAGATTTAAGCTGACATCTGAGAAGAGGAAGAGAGGCGTGGCAGTCCCAAACCAAATACAGTGCACCACTCACCTCTGCCCTTTCAGCTATAAAATTAAGAATGAGCAGCTTAAAATCTAAGGAAGGTACAGGCAGGAGAAAAATCAAACCTTAATGAAATGTGGATGCTATGGCCCTGTGAGCAGAATGACGTTATTCCCAATTATATGAAACTAAAGCACTACGGGGCCACACAAAACAACACAGTGAAACACCCCAGGTGTCCGACAGGAGTGTACAGGCGATAGTGTACTGATTAGGGACACAGGCTGACAACACGCTGACAAGAGGAGGGAGAAAATCCTGCTACAATTAATATGTTTATTGGGATACTATCTAAGGGTAAAAACAAACAGGTATAAATGCACAGAAAAACTGAAAAAAGACACACTGCCTTCTGTGTTCTCTAAAAGAAGGAAAGAAGTTATTTAATAATAAAATAAAAGTAATAATAATAATAATAACCCCTACCTTCACTTCGGGTAAATCTTTACATTTTCCAAAGCTTTTTCATAATATCACATCTTTTACTTATTAAACTTTTAATGGCCACTATTAAACTAGTCATCTGTCAAATGCCTTCGTGCCAAGCTACCTACCTATCACACAAAATCCTGAGATACATCTACCTACCCCCAAAAGGACAAGCTTTCCACCAAAAGACCATCTTCACCAGTCCCTTTGCTAATAATCAAGGAACTGGTCTTCCCCGATGTGATGGAGCAGAGACACATAAATCCATTTTTATAGCCAGAGGCTTTTAATAAGCAGTTTGAGGATGTGATGCTTCAGTTAATGATGTGATGTGGTGAAGCAGTATAAACCAGCCGTTAAACCCAGGGTCTGAGCCACAAGTCCCAGGGCCTGGGTAAACCTGTTTGGCTGTGTGACGCTAAATACCTGCGGTAACAGTTCTTCCCAGTGCTCATCCTGCATTAAGAGTCCCTGGTCACACTGCTGGCTGCTCCCCCACCAGCCATGTGACTCCTCCATAACAGACCCTGATTTTCAGCTGGGCTCACTGCCACCCAGCATAAAAACCTCCATCTCAAACCCAGACTCCTATGCAGCTAGCCACGGCCAGGTGACCACGTGTTGGCCAATTCATGCAAACAGTTGTGTCACGCTGGACTTCAGGAAAATTAATGGGAGCCGACTCAGCCACGTGGGGCCCCTTTCCCTGTGCTTCTGCGTCTCCTCCTCCTTCAGGCCTGTGACTTGGACCACACAACTGGGTCTCCAGCAGCCATCCTGAGGACGCGAGCCGTGTACTGGGATGATGGGTAAAAACTAGGAGCTTGGGTCCTGATGGCACTGCGGAGCTGCCCTAAAATCCTCCAGACTTATGTGCAAAGACAAATACATATATACCTTGGTTTGGCCAGTTATTTTGTGTTGTTTTTTAGGCTACATACAGTCAAACCTAAACTTAATGCACATTATATCAACAAAGGATACTATATGCCATACACAGTTCACTGCCAGTGAACTGCAAATGATTTTTTAAAGGAAGTGACCAGGATAATAAAACATTTTAATAAACCACTTTTTACTGAACCTTTATAACAGCGATACATTTATCACTAACTACTTTCTCTTTCCCACAAAGACATACTCTTCTCTCTTGGTTCAAAGTCAACTAACACATATAATTCCTAGTATTCTGCCCTCACATCACAATAACCAAAATCCAATTCTCTGAAACCCCTAATAAAACAGGGGAAACGGGCCAGTGTTCCTAATTCTGCAAAACACAAAGAAGTTATGACAGTCAAACTGGAGGCAATGGGAGAAGAAGTGGCATAACGTTTCTAAAATAATTTTCAAGTCATGCACACACCGTAATGGAATAAGAACAATGGTGTCACCAAGGCTCCTACTGGATATGTACAACCCCAGGCAAACATCCAACGGCTGACCAATTTCAAGGTGCTGCCCCAACTCCCATGTGAGATTGATAGCAGACATCAACAGCAGCACCAACCATGCACATTTCTGGGCATTAATTGTTGTGACGAGGTCCTTTAAAACACTGTCCTGTGTACAAGTCCAACTCCTGCCACAGCACACTGCACCTGAAGGCTCCGCCTCGGCAATCCTAAAACTCACTTAAGGACAAAGAAAGGGCCAGAGTTTTCTGTCCTCTAGATTACAGAATGACAGTCATGTCTCTGGCCCTCTTCTACAAACACCAGAACTTTGGCAGTTTGGTAGTTTTCCTTCTTCACAAGAGCCTAGATTCCCAAACACAAATCTCATAAAAGGTAAAATCTTGCATGTATAGCTTGAAATTATACTCAAATTCAAAACTTCATCGAGGAAGTGTTAGCTTTTACAATTCTATTACCCTAGCCCAACTTTCCAAATGGGCTCGATTATGTAACATTATAGCATTTTGCCTAGTTCTCCCAACGTGATAAGAAAAACTAAACTAAAGAAAATTCAGCATCTCCTTCACACTTTCCACTAACACATATGCTTTTTACTCCATCGTCCAAAGCAATCTCTAGGCAGAAATTATTTGAAATGGCATCACCAAGAGTTTTAATTTATTTAATACACTTAAAAAATAGAATTTTGGAGGAGGCATGAAAATAACCAGATGAGAAAGAGATAGGAAAATGCCAAAGGGAAAAAGAGAAACCAGATTTTGTTTTATGTAACTTAAATGCTTCACATGCATCATATCTAAAATACGCATCTAATGTTCCACACTCTTGTGAGGAATTTTTCTATTATTAAGCAGGAGAAAGCCACAGGTGGAAGAGATAAAGATAATAAAGGCTATTTTAAAGTAAAGTGAACAGCATATTTGTATATTTATAAACTATATATGCTTTAAAAATGTCTAGAAGGATATGCCAGATGTAATAGTTGTTCTAAGGGAAAACATTATGGGTTAACTTTCTCTTTTTATCTGCACTTTTTAATTTTTCTATGACAAACACTACTTACATAATTTTAAAATATATTTTTTAAAGTAAACAGATTCACAATAGCATCAACAGAAAAGCCACAAAGTCTGAAGGATTTCTGGCCTCAAAGCTGAAGGATGCAGACAGAGTGGAGTCCCTGGGGCCCCTGCCATCCCCAAAGTCCTTCAACTCAAATGGCCTCCTTGTTGGGACAGGATGCGCAAAGTGATTTTAAGCACATGACATTACGCATCCCCTCTAACACTTGGTTAAGGCAAGAGAGAGCACACACCACCCCAGAAGAGAAGCACATTCCTACTCCTGCGGATTCAGCCAACGTGACAGTCTGCAGCTTCTACCAGCTCACCATTTAATTATCTCTAACACTTGCTTCACAATCCAGTTTATGGCTTCTGGATGTTTAATAAACAGTTACTTCTCAGTTCCCTGCTAGTAAACATTAGGCAGTTATGGCAATTAATTAGTACCACCCTTGGGCTATCAGGAGGTCTATAATGCTACACGCCAGGTCATGTTCTCCAAATGGACATTGCCACCAAATTGGCTCACAGTTTAAACAATACTCCTCCTCTTCTTATGATTCCCTTCTGTGATTGGTATCTCAAATGGAGGTGTTTAGGGAGAAATTCAAACAGGTGGTGCAGGTTTGCTTTACCTGTTGTCGCACAAAGAGGAAAACCCCTCTTATGATTACATATACACTTCCCTCAAGTGGAAAAATAAATCTATATATTTTTTGCACAGAATATCAGAATTACACATTGCCAATTTTACTTGCTGATATGAACTCAAAATTACATCCAACCCCCCCCACCCCACCCCGGGTACCTCGTTCCTCTCTTCCTAAACAAATCTCTCCTGGCACCCATCCCCCCCACACGCACATCTCAAAGCAAGGATGGAATGTGTTTGAGCAAGGAGTTTCACTGTCCTCTAAGGTTCCACTAGGAACCCACTCCTCCTGATGCCACAGACTGAGTCTGCAACTGCTCTTAGCCCCTCCAGCCTGTCGGTTCATACTCACTGTTGCTGGACTTAAGGTCGCGGTGGATGATGGGGACAATGGCCTCATCATGTAAGTAGTTCATCCCTCTGGCAATCTGCACAGCCCAGTTCACCAGGATGTCCGGGGGAATCCTTTTCCCAGCTAACACTCTATTCAAAGGCCCTCCACGAGCAAACTCCATGACCAAGCAGAGGTTGGGTTCCTTCAGACACACCCCCCTGAGGGCAATGATGTTGGGGTGCTTCAGCATGGCGAAGAGCTTGGCCTCTTGGCGAACATTCTCTATGGTCTGGCTGATGTCCTCATCGGGGTCATGGCGAGCGGCTTTCACGGCCACCTCATCCCCGATCCAGAAAGCACGATAGACCTTCCCAAAGCCCCCGATGCCAATAATCTCTTCCAGGGTTAGCTCCGCAAAATCAATCTCTAACACTGAGAAAGGAAGGGAAAGAAGAAGAACGTCAAAAACATCCTGAAAACACCACGGAACCACCCATTTACCTGGATGGTAAGCATCACAAGTTGCCTTTTCACTGGGCCTTTCTGTCTCTCCATTACAAGGTAAACTCCGTAAGGGCAGGAACTGTGATTAAATTATCTCCATCTTCATTTTCCTTAGTGACTAGCACATAGTCGCTAAGAATATTCAATAAATATTCATTAAATAAATCCCACTTGAAAAATCATGCAGCATCCTGGACCAAGACCAACCACTTTAACTAAAGGGAACACTGGGGGAGATCCTTTTTGTGAGACTTGCTCAGCTTTACTGTGTAGTCACTGTGCAAAGCACATAGTCCAGTGCCAAGGCAGACACTCAGCAAGCAAACCACAGTGTGAGAAGAGCTTCTGCAGAAACATGACCAGAGGCTTAGGAAAATCACCAACTCCACAGCAGAAGAGAGGACTGAGAGGGTTAGTAGGGAGAGGATTCTCAGGGAAGGCAGCATTTGACATGGAGCCTAAAGAGTGGAGGGAGGGAGCTCATTAGGCAATAAAGGAAATAAGAGTGGAGAAGGACAATCCAGCCAGAGGGAAGAAAAAGAGCACGAACATGGAGCATGAGAGTATATGGTACACTAGGAACTCCAGGGAGTCCAGTGCAGCTGGGTTATATGCATCAGGACAGGAGACGAGGCCCAAAGCCTTTTTGGGGGTGACCAGGTCGTGAAATGTCTTTAAAGCCATTCTGAGGGTCTTGAACTTCGGATTGTAAACAATAGGAGGCATGCATCTTTCAGAAGGGGAGTGGTGTTAGACCTGTATTTTAGAAAGGAAACCAATACTGGCAGCCATGCAGAATATAACCTGGAAGACAGAAAGCTTGCAGCAAAAGGAACCACTAAGGAGGCCACTGCAGCACAGAGGTCTAAACCTCAGCAGCAATGAATGGGGGGAATACGGGGTCAAGGTGGGAGACCTTCAGAACTTGATTCAACCAGGACCTGGTGACAATAGAGACATACAGGAAAGAAGCCTCACTGGAGACATCTCACTCCAGCAGTCGTCTGTACCCCGGTTCAATCGCTGATGTTCTCAGTATCACACCAGCCACTCATTCTTTTTCCCGAATCCAGCATTGGAAACCAAGGCACTTGACTATATCTTTAGCTCTGTTTGGAAAGGCTTCCACGGACACATAATAGTAGCTACCAGTGATCCTAACTTGGGCCAGATGTGGTGTTAAATGCTGTATGAGCAAAGTGAATTTTATGTTTCTCTCCTGAAACCCTGTTCCCTATCTTCTCAGTCTCCTTTGTCTTTACCTCATTGATTCATACTCATCCCTCAGGGCTCAACTTAAATATCAGTTTCACAGAGGAACTTCTCCTAACCCCAAGACCAAAGGAGGTCAGGTCCCCATCAATCACTTCTGTGGCAATTTTCATTTTGCAAGATTCATCAAGGTTCTAATTAATTACTTGTTCAATGCCTGTTGTCCTGCTAGACTGCACGACTCACAAAGACAGAGATTCCCTCTGCCCATTCACCACTGCACTAGCCATGCCGCACATTTGGCAACCAATAGATTGCTGAAATAAAGTGAAAAGGAAAAAATCCTCCTCAGTAGGAAACAAACCAAATTCAGATCTGGAAAAAAAATTTGAATTGGACTTTTGGACTTTCTGAAACAAATATAGAGACTGATCACACTCTACTAAAAAACTAAGAAAACAAAGATATATTTCTGAACTTTTGGCAAGACCAAAAAAGGAACTGCCCACTGCTGGCTGTTCTCTTCCTTACTTGGCCAGCCCCATGACGCCTCCATTCTCCACTCAGATGCTGGTGGTTCTAAAAAATCTGTTCTTGCTAATTATAGCACTTCTATCCTATTGTGGGGTTAATATTCACTTGTATTTCATTATGCAACTGGCAGTCTGCACAAAGGAGACTCTTAGGAAAAGTTAAGTGGGCAGTCTTTAGGTATACAAAAAGTATAGTTCATCTTGACCCCAAAAGTTCCAAACATTCAAAAGGTTACTGCCTCATCTAGGAGTCTTCCTGAAGAATAAATGGTGGGCAGATAAAATCCTCCCAGCATGCCTTTCAGTACTACAGAGGTCAGAAAGCTAGAAACTACATTTCCCAGCCTCCTTTACAGCTAGAGTTCTGAATGCAAATTAAGTTCTGCCAATGAGATACATAAGATTTGAAAGGCAGAAGTGAAATGACAACCATCTTCTTCTTCTTCTTTTTTTTCTTTTAGACACAGTCTCACTGTGTTGCCTGGGGTAGAGTGCTGTGGTGTCAGCCTACCTCACAGCAACCTCAAACTCCTAGGCTCAAGTGATCCTCCTGCCTCAGCCTCCCGAGTAGCTGGGACTACAGGCACGTGCCACCATGCCTGGCTAATTTTTTATATATATTTTTAGTTGGCCAATTAATTTCTTTCTATTTATAGTAGAGATGGGGTCTCGCTCTTGCCCAGGCTAGTTTTGAACTCCTGACCTTGAGCAATCCACCTGCCTCAGCCTCCCAGAGTGCTAGGATTACAGGCGTGGGCCACCGCGCCTGGCCGCAACCATCTTCTTGATGCTTCTCCTGACAAGCAAGGCTGTAGAGAAGTGAGATTTTTCTGCAATACTACGTCAGTGTCCAATCACTAGCTCCACAGATGTGGAGAGGAATGTTTCATGGCCTAATCTCTGGGCTGCAGATACAACAGGGTGTTCTTGAAGTCAACAGCTTCAACAGCAGCTCCTGATGCTGGACCTTCCCAATTAGGGAAGCAGCAGCTTGCTAATAGGCGAGTTCTGATGCTCTGGGAGTTGTCTGTATAGGTCCAGCTGAGAGCCTCTTCTCCCAGCCCTACCAATGATTCTGTAAGTACCTAATTTCCTGTGCTAACTCCTTTTCTTGCTTAAAAATAGCCTGAGTGTTTCTGAGTCCTAAAATGAATCCCAACTGATTACTAATTTTGCCTGATGTCATCTGTATGAATGAGAAAAATATGTCTATGTTAAAGAGAGATTGGAGGCTGGCCATGGTGGCATGTGCTTTTAATCCCAGCTACTCAGGAGGCTGAGGCAGGAGGATCGCTTGAGGCCAGGAGTTCGAGACCAGCCTGAGCAACAGATTGAGACCCGTCTCAAAAGAAAAAAAAAGAAAGAAAAATTAGAAAAACCCTCTCAGGGAAATGTGTAAGTGAAGAGTCTCCTTGGTTATGGAAGGAAGAAACAGTCATTTTTTTCTACTGGCTTTTACATTGATGAAAAGATGGGTGACTATTTAAGAATTTGTATTTGTTATCTTAGTTCCTCAACTAAGTATTTACATTTTCCTTAAGAGAATTAACTGTTGTATTGTTTCTTGTACTCTTCCCTTTTAATCTCTGGTCTGAACACGTGGTGAACACATAGTAGGTGTAAAATATTTATTTAAATGCAGGAGTGGTTAAAAGATAAAATTCAGTACCAGAGTGCTGAAAGGACAGCTCCCCCCGGGGATGTCACAGAAGACAGAAAACCTCTGTGGGGAAGGGAGAGCAATAACCTTTCTTTGGGTAGAACATAAAATCTCAGGTTCTTGCTATTTAGTTAAAGAAATACTACGACTAGTCTCCAAGAAACACATAGAACACAACTTTCAAATAAATAGATAAAACCCGGGAAGAGAAGAGGGAAGGGGGACTTTCTTCTTCCTTCCCTAAGTCCTTTTGGATAGGAACTAAGGAACTAGACCCTCAGCAGCAGCAGAGTATGTTCGGCTCTCCTCCTCTTCGCTGCTCCAGTCAAGACCTGGTTTTAAGTAAGAATCAGGTCGAGTTGCATTCAGCACATTTTTCAGTTTCTGTGGAAGGATATTTCCATGAATATCAGGAACAAAACCTTATTTCATGCATTTTTGGAGTCTAAATGTGATTCCTTCCCAATTGTATGCCTGGAAACTGAATGAATGTATAGGCACATTCTGGTGGGCAAGTGAATGGTATACACTTCACTCATTTAAAAATCTTACGTACATCTGAAAATACATCCTTATATTTCTAGTGGATGTAGGAAAGAGAAGTATGAATTAATAATAACCTTAATGTATGCCCTGTTTGAAAACAGACACAACTCTCTTATAAATAAGAGAAACTTTTTTAACAGCTAGAATTATGTCTCCCAAGATAATAAATTTTAAACTGTACATTTTTCATCTTTCACTAAAATAAAGAGACAAGTAAGCCCCTAGGTTATTTATATTTTTCATCCATAGAGAGCTAAACTCTAATACATATCTATATTGGAGGGAATAAAAGCACTATATAAATGTAAGATGGTTTATAATATCACTACTATATGTTTTGTCACAAAATTTAATAATTTCCCCTCTGATTTAAATAAATTTTGAAATAAATTTTCATTTCAAAAAGCAATAATATGAAACTAAAACCAAACATTATTGCTTAACTTACTGTCTTCCATTTACAATCCACAATATGTCACATTGCAGGCCCAGAGGGGAAGTTCAAAAGGTAACTCTAGGGAAGAGTTGTCAGTGGTTCAACTTTATTCCAAGTCTTTGGAGACCAGGTTTGTCGATCACTTTATTTCCTGAGTGATACTAACAGAACTGGTAGACAGTGTGTGCAAATCAGAGATGCACCTGTCAGCACTACCCATATTCATCTTTATCAAAGCTCTGGACTGAAATTTTATATTTACATTACCAATCTCCCTTATGTGACTTATGAGCTCCTCCTTATCTTATCACTTCTTTATCCCCTGGTATTTAACACAGTACAGTATTTGTCATTCATTAGGCACTCAATAATTAGTTTTTGACCGGAATTAAATTTTCTGAATTAACAAGATTCATTCCAGTCAAGATCAGAACTCCTAGTGGGGCCAAACAAAAAACTTACCAGGGCTTTCTTTTTTTTTTTTTTTTTTTTGAGACAGAGTCTCACTTTGTTGCCCAGGTTAGAGTGAGTGCCATGGCGTCAGCCTAGCTCACAGCAACCTCAAACTTCTGGGCTCAAGCAATCCTGCTGCCTCAGCCTCCCAAGTAGCTGGGACTACAGGCATGTGCCACCATGCCTGGCTAATTTTTTCAATATATATTAGTTGGCCAATTAATTTCTTTCTATTTATAGTAGAGATGTGGTCTGTCTCTTGCTCAGGCTGGTCTCGAACTCCTGACCTCGAGCGATCCGCCCGCCTCGGCCTCCCAGAGTGCTAGGATTACAGGCGTGAGCCACCTCGCCCGGCCTACCAGGGCTTTCAAATGCCATACTCTTCAAGTCAATTCTTTCAAAAAGCATGAGGTACTTCCTTCTTTCTCATCCTCTGGGTTCCAGATTTAGAAATCCACTCTAGCCAAGGTAACTTTTGTTGCAATAAAGGTCACCTAATGAAGAAAGTGTTGCCATGCCTGGCTGTCTGAGGACAGGTTCTCTCAGCCTAAGTCATGTTCTCTCCTGACCACTCTGACGGCCAGAAGCACAAGATATTAAAGAAACTGAGTTTCTGCTCACTAACCTCTCATAGCTCTTCTACTCTGACATCAGCGATCCCTAAAAACAAAATCACCAAACTTCACCCACAAAGAACCTCAAAATCAGACTTACGTTTAAAATCACACAATGTTTTCTAACACGCCAGACTATTCATATTTCTTCCAGTATATGACTATGTTCACTTTCTTTTTTTTTTTTTTGAGACAGAGTCTCGCTTCGTTGCCCAGGCTAGAGTGAGTGCCGAGGCGTCAGCCTAGCTCACAGCAACCTCAAACTCCTGGGCTCAAGTGATCCTCCTGCCTCAGCCTCCGAGTAGCTGGGACTACAGGCATGCGCCACCATGCCCGGCTAATTTTTTCTATATATATTAGTTGGCCAATTAATTTCTTTCCGTTTATAGTAGAGATGGGGTCTCGCTCTTGCTCAGGCTGGTCTCGAACTCCTGAGCTCAAACGATCCTCCCGCCTCGGCCTCCCAGAGAGCTAGGATTACAGGTGTGAGCCACCGCGCCCGGCCACTTTCAACACTATTTCAGAGCAGGATGCCAGGACCCTCAGCTTTCATCCCACCAGACCTCGCATCAAAATGATGGAGTACCTGGAAACAGTTTAAAATAATGTGTTACCTCCAGGCATTATAAAGATCAAACTGTAGAAATGTGAAGTTTTCAGTTGAATGAGAGGGGGAGAGAAACAAAGGAACTAAAGATTTGAACATCGATCTGACAGTCAAAACACCAGTACAAAAAGAAGATCAGAAAAACAAGGAAAAGAGGTTATGATTTTAATATGAAGTACTGGTACGCGAAAACCATCTGAGATACAGTAACACAATCATTCAGGTGAAAATAAGTTGCAGGGCCAGAGAAACAACTGTTAAAATGAAATTTTTTTATTATTTTTTTTTTTTTTGAGACAGAGTCTCACTTTATTGCCCAGGCTAACGTGAGTGCCGTGGCATCAGCCTAGCTCACAGCAACCTCAAACTCCTGGGCTCAAGCAATCCTGCTGCCTCAGCCTCCCAAGTAGCTGGGACTACAGGCATGTGCCACCATGCCCGGCTAATTTTTTTTTCTATATATATTTTAGTTGGCCAATTAATTTCTTTCTATTTATAGTAGAGATGGGGTCTCGCTCTTGCTCAGGCTGGTCTAGAACTCCTGAGCTCAAACGATCCGCCCACCTCGGCCTCCCAGAGAGCGAGGATTACAGGCGTGAGCCACCGCGCCCGCCTAAAATGAAATTTTAAAAAACTAAATATTTAAAGTTGGTCCTTGGTCATAATTTAAAAAAAAAAAAATCAACTAAGATACAAAGTATGCAAAATAAGGAATAAACTGTAATAAATATATATTAACAATATCTTTTTAACAGGGTTAAAATTATGGAGATTCTCAAATACAAAATAGTATAAGCTGTGCTAGTAGATATCTACATCTTTCTTCTGAAACGACCTAGTATAATTGATTAAGGGAATCTAATGGCAATTTAACTTCTTTGAAAAAAAACAAAAGAAATT
>VSMD01127024.1:0-34735 GCA_008750895.1 Mirza zaza
CGCACCGGCCCGCGCCTTCCACCGCGCCTCCCGCACGCTCTCGGCCCCGCACCCGGCCCGCGGCTTCCACCGCGCCTCCCGCACGCTCTCGGCCCCGCACCCGGCCCACGCCTTCCACCGCGCCTCCCGCACGCTCTCGGGCCCGCACCCGCCCGCGCCTTCCACCGCGCCTCCCGCACGCTCTCGGGCCCGCACCCGCCCGCGCCTTCCACCGCGCCTCCCGCACGCGTCCGACGCGCCTGCGCGAAGCTGGCCTCCCGCGCCACAGGCAGCGGCCGCGCAGACCGTCCTGCGGTAGGCAAAGTGACAGCCCTGCGGTCGCGAGTCCCCGCCCGCCCCGCCAGCTTCGCGGGTCTGGGAAGGGGAGGCGAGGAAGGAATTCGCCCGGCGCGGGTCTGGGCGCAGGGGTTCAAGGCAGGTCTTCCAGGAGAGGAATGGACTGGCTCTGGGCGCGTTTCACGACACGGTGTGCGGGAGCGGCGAGCATCTCAAGGCGGGGTCTTGAAGCGAGTCCTGCTGGCAGAAGCGCTGTGTCCAGATGGGCGTCCGCAACCGCCCAGACCGCGCAGAATTCCCTAAGTAAACGGTCCCCTCGTTACCGGTTTGCAGCATCGCGACTGTGCACAGAATCATTTTTGCTGTGTTCCAGATCAAAGCGATAGCAAAGATCACCCAGAGTGAAGAGAAAGGGAGGTAGACCCTGCCCCTAGATGCGAGCAATGTCAAAGAGTTTGCAGCCATCCTAAATTCTCCGCACGCGGGTGACTTGGGAAGTGAGTCCTTCTGAGCTAGAGGGAGAAGCGGCAGGCTGCAGGGAGTGCCCGGCGTGACGTTAACCTTTCCTTGCAGCACAGCGTCCCGAATGTAGCTTCTCCTGCGCTTGTGCCTGTGGCCTTGGAACTCGAGATTGGCTCTGGCCTTTCCGACCACTTCCACTCTGGGAATCGCGTCATACGGTGAATTAGGCTGGTGTCCCTCAGGTCTGTGATCAGAGCGGCTTTCGAAGTTGTCTTTTCCCCCCATGTTCTTGTCTCTGAACTTCCCCGTCCTACTTGTTCAAGCTATGAAATTGGGAGTAACAGGAGGTGATCAGCCTACAAAGGTGAAAACGTACATAAAGATCAAAATGTTTTTGACGATTGGCTACTGAATGAGCCATTTGTAACAAGCTATTAATATCATACCCAGAAATGAGCAACAAAATTCATAAACCTAGAGTGACACGGAAAACTGTCGGGCTCCAGGACGCTGCCCCCGGCTGCCTCCCTCCCCTGGGCTCCGCATCCCCCTGGGCCAGCGTTGGGCTGGGCAGGTTGGAGGGCGAGCTGCTGGGGCTGGCCCCGCATGGCCACCTGCTGTCTGGGCCTGCCCTCCCGTAGCACCGCCTGCCTCATCCTGATTGGGTACTTTTTGAATCCCACTGTTGCTGATTGGATGTTAAAGCTTGTTGCTGATTGGATGCTTTTTGAGTCCTACCAAGGGTATAAAAGCAGGAGGAGAACAAGGAAGCGGGGTTCAGAAGTCAGGAGTTGGCTGGGCCTGGTGAAGCAGTAAAGACTGTTCTCTGACTCTCTGTGCCACTCGGTTTTTTCCCTGGTCAAGAGCTGTCCCTGACCTGGAAAGCAGACTGAGCTGGCCCTTTGAAGCCACAGGGATGGCAGACAGCGGATGGCAGGCTGATGAGCCGGCACTGAGCAGCATCTCTCCTTCAGCACCAAGAGCTGTAACGCTAGCTGTACACCTTGCCGTAACAAGAGAAAAAGTTAAATAAAAGCAATTCTTTCTATTCTTACAGTATAGTAAATGGGAAGACAATGATGAGCAGAATGACTAGAATAAGCAAAGATTTAAAAAGCAAAATGAAAAAGTCAAGGTGAAGTTTCGATCCAGAATTTTGAATGAAAGCTGTCCATTTTGCATGTTCTCTACTTGATCTTGTGGTCTTACCTAGCTGTTTTTATTCCCGTTTGCTTCTAGAGGAATCTGAGCATCCTCTGATGGCTGTCTAGTTGTCCATGGGTGAAACTGTGTCTTTCCATCTGGAAGATGTGAATCCAGGAATGCACACCCTGGAGCTTAACTACTCTGCTGGTGTAACCTGATGGGTGAAGGTGTCCTAGAGTGGTTTCTTCCTGCACCTGCCCTTAAGCAAAACACTAGAACCTGGAAATAATGCAAAGAGAACTCTGAAAGATGGTAAAAAAAGAAGGCAAACTGGTTTGGGATGCTAGGACTAGAGGAAGAACACAACAGGGGATCATCTTATGTTCCCCCCAAATGCAGCCCAGTCCTGGCATTTCCCAACCCACAATCTTGCTATAGAATCAGCCCAGACATGCTCATTTCTCCCCCAAGACTGAACAGGACTACCTCTGACAACATCACGCGAGCCCAACACCCCATCAGGGGGATAGATTAGGAGACCTACCAACAGTAAGTGCCAAAGAAACATTCCCTTTCCCCACCAGGTCTGAGGCTCCGCCCCCTGCCTGCCACACACAGCAGGCAGCCTGGCACAGGAAGCCTTTTGGCCCCCAAGGAACTAAGACTCCGTTTCCCTGCAGGGACACATCTGGGCAAGAACTAGTAAGAGAGGCCCAGCCAGAACAAGCAGTCCAGCTCTGGAAGCCTCTTGGTGGGCCTGAGACTCTCCTCCCCTGCCCAGAAGAAACACTGAGGCAGCTGGAGTCGCTGGCAGGGGGCTCACAGCACAACAAACACCCTGCTCAGCAAACAATGCCCATCCCCCACAAGGCCAGCCAGGAAAGCCTCTTTGTGCCATGAGCCTGACAGCTCCCCTCTCCCACTACCTCAGACAGCACAGGCAGAGACCAGCAGCAACCCCAGGGCCACAGAAAACCAAGCAGGCCTCTAAGACACTGAACACTAAATTGTCATTGGAACCACAGCCTGCAAAAGTAGCCAGGACCTTAGAGCTAAACATAAAAACGGGTGTCAGCCTGCTAAACTAAAAGTTTTAAATGAACCCAGAGTGTCCTAACATAATATCCAGTTGACATCCCAAAGTCTCCTGTCATACCGAAACCCAAGAAAAATCACAATTTGAATGAGAAAAGACAATCGAATGACAGCAACACCGAGATGAATCAGATGTTGGAATTATCTGACAAGGAATTTAAAGCAGCCAACATAAAAATTCTACAACAACCAATTACAAACTCTCTTAAAACAAATGAAAAGCCCCCTCATAAAAAGAACCAAATGGATTCGCTCCTGGGTATATACACAAAGGAAGTGAAAGCAGTGTACAGTTCCGTGGCATTAGGAAAGCATCACCACCATCCATCTCCAGAACTCCCTTCATCTTGCAAAGCTGAAACTCTGTTCTCATCAAACAGTAACTCTCCCTCCCCCCAGCCCCTGGCAACCTCCATTCTACTTTCTGTCCCTGTTAATTTGACTACTCTAAGGACCTCATATAAGTGGAATAATACAATGTTTGTCTTTTGTGTCCAACTTATTTCATGTAGCATAATATCATCAAGGTTCATCTATGTTGTAGCATGTTTCAGAATTTCCTTCCTTTTTGAAGTTGAGTAACATTTCATTGTGTGTTGCTATGGATGTGTGTGTCTCCCCAAAATGAATATGTTGAACCCAAGCCTAGCTTAGCATGACTGTATTTGGACATGGAGCCTCTAAGGAAATAATTAAAGTTAAATGAGGTCAAAGGGTTGGGCCCTGATTGGACACGATTGGTGTCCTCTTAAGAAGAGACACCAGGGAGCTTGTGCTCCCCGTGTGCATGCAGCAAAGAGAGGCCATGTGAGGACACAGCAAGAAGGCAGCCACCTGCAAAGCAGAAAAGAGCCCTCAGCAGAAACCAAACCACCTGGTACCTTCATTTTGGACTTCCTGGGTTCCAAAACTGTGAGAAAATTAATTGCTGCAGTTTAAGCTACTCAGTCTATGGTATTTTGTTATGGTGGCCAGAGCAGACCAATACATGTGCATATTCCATATTTTGTTTATCTCTTCATCTGTTAATGGACACTTGAGGTGCTTCCACTTTTTTGTTATTGTGAGTAATGCTGCTGTAAACATGAGTGCACAAATACCTCTTTGAGACCTTGTTTTCAGTTCTTTTGGGCATATAGCTAGAAGTGAATTCCACTAGAATTGCTAGATCATACGGTAATTCTAATTATAATTTTGCGAGGAACCGCCATACTGTTTTCCACAACAGCTGCACCGTTTTACATTCCACCAAGTGTGCACAAGGGTTCCAGTTTCTCCACATCCTCTCCTTGCCTTGTCTTCCGGTACAAGATTTCCCTGGAACAAATAATTAATCCAGACAGGGCGCGGTGGCTCACGCCTGTAATCCTAGCTCTCTGGGAGGCCAAGGCGGGCGGATTGCTCTAGATCAGGAGTTCGAAACCAGCCTGAGCAAGAGCAAAACCCCGTCTCTACTATAAATAGAAAGAAATTCATTGGCCAACTAAAAATATATATATATAAAAAAAATTAGCTGGGCATGGTGGTGCATGCCTGTAGTCCCAGCTACTCGGAGACTGAGGCAGGAGGATTGCTTGAGCCCAGGAGTTTGAGGTTGCTGTGAGCTAGGCTGACGCCACAGCACTCACTCTAGCCTGGGCAACAAAGTGAGACTCTGGCTCAAAATAAATAAATAAATAAATAAAATAATTAATCCAAGTGGCTTCAGCTCTCAGTCCCAATATTTAAGCAGTATGAATGTAAGTCGTTTCAACTCTCATCCTTATTAAATGCGATAGACTCCAGTACTTTCCATTTGATTTTTTAAAAACCTTCTTTCTAAAATATTTGAGGCCAGATATGGTGGCTCGCACTTGTAATCCCAGCGCTTTGGGAGGCCAAGGCCAGGAGTTCAAGACCAGCCTGGGCAACATAGCAAGACCTTGTGTCTACAAAAAATAAATAACATAAAAATTTTCAATGCTGGTCCTAACCCACAATATTGCATAACTCACTAATGGATCATAACCAGAAGCTAGAAAACATCACTAAACTAGGTCATTTCAAATGTGTAAGTATTCTGAAAATCACAAAACAAGAGAGGCCAGCCTCACTCCTGCAATTCTAACACTCTGGGAGGCTGAGATGGGAGGATTGCTTGAGCTCAGGAGTTCAAGACCAGCCTGAGCAAGAGCGAAACTCCGTCTCTACTAAAAATAGAAAAAATTAGGCAGGTGTGGTGGCACATGCCTGTAGTCCCAGCTACTTGGGGGGCTAAGGAGGGAGGATCACTTGAGCCCAGGAGTTTGAGGTTGTAGTGAGCTATGATGATGCCACCGAACTCTAGCCAGGATGACAGAGCAAACTCTGTCTCAAAAAAACAAAACAACAACAAAAAAATGCAACAGAGAACAATATGATAGAGTAAGTAGTGGGTTAATGGTGGCCCCCCAAAAAATATGTCCACCCAGAACCTATGAATGTGACCCTATTTGGAAAAGGGTCTTTGCAGATGTAATTAAGGATCCCAAGTTGAGATCATTCTAGACTCTCGGGGTAGGCCCTGAATCTAAGGACAAGGATGCTTAGAAGAGAAGAGGGAGGGAGAAGACAGAGAGTACGGTGATGTGAGGATGAAGGTGAAGATTGGGGTGATGCTTCTACAAGCCGAGGATCGCCAAGGACTGCCAGCAGCCACCAACACCCGGGAGAGAGCATGGAATAGGTCTCCCTCAGCCTCTAGAAGGAAACAACTCTGCTGACACCTCGGCTGGGGACTTCTAACATCCAGAACTGCGAATGAATGAATTGCTGTTGTTCTAAGGCCCTCAAGTTCGCTGTAGTTTGCCAGGGCAGACAGCAGCTGTGGGGAATAAATAAATACAGGGGACACGGGAAGGTCAGGTAAGCCTTTCTGAGGAGGCAGCAGTGAACTTCCCGGCCTTATGAAGAACGAGGGGAAAGAGACCCAGGCAGAGGGAAGCGCAAATGCGAAGACGCTGAGGCTGGACAGGATGAGTCTATGCCAGGAGCTAACAGAAGGCCCAGCACACCTGGGGAACACAGGTGAACCTACAATTCCACATGAAGATAACCCTTGCTGTGGACAGCAGGTGTTACACAGGATAGTCGGGGGTTGGGGGTGGAGATGGGGAGATGTTGGTCAGAGAGCACAAACTTTCAGTTACACTGGTGAATAAGCTCCGGCGAGGGATCCAATGTACAGCCGGGTGAGTGCAGTAGCGATACGCATCCACACTTTAGATTTGCTGAGACAGTAAATCTTAAGTGTTCCTGCCAGGAAAGAAGAAAAGATAAACTCTGTGAGATGATGGATATGTTAATTAGCTTGACTGTGGTAATCATTTCACAATGTGTATATATACGTCATGTCATACACCATAGACATATACGAATTTTGTCACCTCAATAAAGCTGGAGAAAACTGTTAAAGAAATAAAATTTTACTTGATTCTTTCAAAAAATAAAAAAGGAGAATTTGACCAATTTTAGTTAGGGGGTGAATAGGTAAAGTTGCATATAAGAGTAACTAAGAAAAGGTGTTATGAGGGAGAAGTGAATTCCAGGCTTCTAAGGAGGTTGCATGCAGGTCCTGAAGCAGAAAAAAGCAGAGATTTAGAGAAACATATACTCAATGGGCCCGGGCTCACACATGCCCAAACTCACTCTCATATGCTGTTTGGGTTTGCACCCCTAGTCTGTAGCTTCTTAAAGGCATAATGTGGCATTATCTACCCATCAACATGTAAACTGTTCATATCCCTTGAAATGGCAGTTACCCTGCTAGAAATCTAGTTCATATGAAAGTTGATACATTTGCACAAACATATGTGTTCATGAATGTAAGGGTTATTTTTGTATCAACTTAACTGAGCCAGGTTACCCAGATATTTGGTCAAACATCATTCTGGATGTTTCTATGAAGGTGTTTTGGGTAAGATTAAGATTTAAATCAGTGGACTTTGAGTAAAGCAGATTGCCCTTCATAATGAGGATGGGCTTCCTCTAACCAGGTGAAGGCCTGAATAGAACAAAAGACTGACCTCCCCTGTGCAAGAGGGAATTTTCCAGCAGAAGGCCTTTGGACGTGAACTGCACCATC
Organism: Mirza zaza; assembly: GCA_008750895.1. Classification (NCBI taxonomy): domain Eukaryota; kingdom Metazoa; phylum Chordata; class Mammalia; order Primates; family Cheirogaleidae; genus Mirza; species Mirza zaza. The sequence goes on from VSMD01127024.1 coordinate 7,082, forward strand.
CGTTGGCTCTTCCCTGGGTCTTCATCCTGACAGCTACCCTGCAGATTTTGGACTTGTCAGACCCCATAATCATGTGAGTCAATTCCTTAAATAAAGGAACGCAACCCCCTACCCCCACCCCCCAACCCCCTACCCCCACCCCCCACCCCCGCCCAGAAAACACACACACACACACACACACATTTATATGTATGTGTATTAGTCAGGGTTCTCCAGAGAGACAAAACCAATAGGATATATATGGAAATTGGCTCACATGATTATGGAGGCTGAGAAGTCCCATAACAGGCTGACTGCAAGGTGGACACTCTGGGATACTGGTAGCGTGGCTCAGTCCAAGTCCGAAAGCCTCAGAACCAGGGAACCCGATGGTGTAATTCTCTGTCCAAGGCCGACGACCTGAAAACCAGGAAAGGGGAGTTGAAGGGGATGGAGAAGGACACTGGTCTACGCCCTGAAGTCCCAAGACCAGAAAGCCTGGAGTTGTAAATGTCTGAGGGCAGGAGAAGGAGAGTGCTCTAGGAGTGCCCCAGAGCCAGGAAAGAGAGAGAAAGAAATCTTTTTCTTGACTTTTTTGTTCTCTCTGGGCCCCCAGCCTATTGGATGGTGCCCACCCATGTTAACCACCCAGTCTACTGACTCACATATCAATTTCCTCTAGAAACCTACAAGAACACCCAGAAGCAATACTTTATCAGCTATCTAGGTATTCCTTAATCCAATCGACACCTAAAATTAACCATCCCAATATGAATACAGTTGACCTAGAACAACAGGGATTTGAACTGCAAGGATCCATTTATGTACAGATTTCCTTCCACCTCTACCCCATCTGAGACAGCAAGACCAACCCCTACTCTTCCTCCTCCTCCTAGCCTACTGTACGTGACGACGACAAGGATGAAGACATCACGATGATCCAGTTCAACTGAATGAACAGTAAATGTATCTTGTCTTCACTGTGGTCTTCTTAGTATTTTTCTAGTTTACTTTATTGTAAGAATAGAGTATATAATACACACGACACACAGGAGATGTGTTCATCGGCTGTTTCGGTTATCAGTAAGACTTCTGGTCAACAGGAGGCTATCAATACTTAAGTTTGAGGGAGTCAAAAGTTAAATGTGGATTTTCAACTGTGCAGGGGTAGGCACCCCAACCACTGACTTGTTCAAGGGTCAACTATATGTATGCACACACACACACACACACACACACACATCATATTGTTCTTTCTCTGGAGAACTCTAATACAGTGAACACTCATTCCAGCTTTGTTTATAATAGAGAAATAGTTCAGCAAACTAATGTCTATCAACTGGGGACTGGTTAAATATCTACCTGAACTTAAATGGAAAGATATCCATGCCGCATTATTAAGTGAAAAAAGCATTGCACACAACAACTAAGATGTGATTCTACTTTTGATTTAAAAAAAGAAAAATAAATCTATATATATATTTGCATATGTACAAAAATATATAAGTAGATAGAAAGGATGTATAAAGATATTCATTCCATCAAAGTAACAATAAATAGTGGTTACTCTTGAAAAGGGGGAGGTTTTGAAGGGGGTTGATGAAAGGAAACTTAAATTTATATTCCTTACACTTCTGTATCATTCGAATCTTTGACAACTAGAATGTATTCTACATTATACCAATGATGTAATTTTTAAAAGCCCATTTTAAATTCAGCCCATTTTTATCCCCGATGTCCCTTACTTGACTCTGTTTCTTTTTTCCTCGCTGTAGGATGGAAGTCTCTCCTTCCCCCCCTCCTTCCCATCTTTCCTTTAACCTACCCGCCAGCCCTCCCAGGTGCTGCTGACCTGGTGACTCCAGAATGGGGCAGACCCTGAGGCTAAGAGACATCGACCCAGCTTGGGCTCCCAGAGGGTGAATTAGGACTGGCACTCCTCTCCCTGGTGGGATCAGGGATAGAATTCCGGGGCCCAGAGGTCAGACCTGCAGACCAGATCCCGTGTACCGAGGTCTCGCATTGCCCAGGGCACAGAAGGGATATACGTGAACAGCCTACTGAGGGGTGTGTGCCTTCAGGGGCAGATCAGTGTCCTTGAGGCCCACCCTCCTCCCACAGGGGGGCCATGCACCCAGCCTGCTGGCAGAGGCCCAGGAGTAGCCGCAGAGTTGGGGAGGGCGGAAAGAAGCGAGGCCCGCTCCAGATTGCAGGTCTCAGACAGCCCCACCCCCACTCGCAGGCGACGATCCTGCCCAGGGAACCTCCCCGCTGGCATCACAGCCAGGGGAGGCCCGGTGGCGAGAAGTCTGGCCTGCTGGCAGAGGCCCAGGTGTAGCCGCAGAGTTGGGGAGGGCGGAAAGAAGCGAGGCCCGCTCCAGATTGCAGGTCTCAGACAGCCCTACCCCCACTCGCAGACTCTCTGACTGAGTGGGGCCATTCCAGCCCCTTCCTGACAGCTTTGCCTGGAAGCAGAGAACAGAACTTTGACCTCTGCTTTGACAACATTGGTGGCGCCTGAGGGCGGGCTTACCCAACCCAGCTCCACCCAGACTCACTCCCAGACCAGCCCTCACTGAAGGGGAGAAAAGGACACACCTGCAAGTCCCAGGGCCCCACCCACCACCAGTGCCTCTCTAGAGGAAGAAGAACTGGATACAAGACCCAAAAACAACAGTGTAGCCTGTGCCTCCAAGCAAGCGCCATCTACTGACAGGGAGGACATTCTGCACACTCTTTTAACAGCACCTACTGACTCATCATACAGGGTGTGGTTGAATCTCACCCACAAACACCACCTACTGGCTTAGAGACTAAACGGAGCATGTCATCATCCAAATGAAAACCTAAAGGTAAGAAGCAACAACTGGGCCGGGTGTGGTGGCTCACGTCTGTAATCCTAGCACTCTCGGAGGCCAAGGGAGGTGGATTGCTCGAGGTCAGGAGTTCGAAACCAGCCTGAGCAAGACCCTGTCTACTAAAAATAGAAAGAAATTAATTGACCAACTAAAAATATATATACAAAAATTAGCTGGACATGGTGGCACATGCCTGTAGTCCCAGCTACTCGGGAGGCTGGGGCAATAGGATCGCTTGAGCCCAGGAGATTGAGGGTGCTGTTAGCTAGGCTGATGCCACAGCACTCACTGTAGCCTGGGCAACAAAGTGAGACTGTCTCAAAAAAACAAAAACAAAACAAAACAAAAAAACATTAAAAAAAAAAAAAGAAGCAGCAGCAACAACTGATACAGATGGGAAGAAATCAGCAAAGGAACTCTGGAAATATGAAGACTCAAATGGAAAGCACACCCCCAAAGAGGAACACCAGCCCCTTAGAAAGGGACATCAACCAAAATCAGACCACTAAAATGACAGAAGAAGAATTTCAAGCATGGATCATAAGAAATTTCAATGACTCAGAAGAAAATGGATAACCAACACAAAGAAAATGCAAAAAGATCCCAGGACCTGGGACAAAAATTCACTAAAGAAATCGAAATAATAAAGAAAAATCAAACCGAACTCCTGGAAATGAATAATCAATTCAGGGAACTACAAAACACTATGGAAAGCCTCAAGAACAGGGCAGCTCAAACAGAAGAAAGAATCTCAGAGATTGAAGATAACACCTTCCAATTAAATAAATCAGTCACAGAGATAGAGCAGAGAAACAAGAGAAAAGAGCAAAGCCTACAAGAGATATGGGATTACGTGAAGAAACCTAATGTGAGGGTTATAGGGTTACTGGAAGGGGAAGAAGAAAACACTCTAGGGTTGGATAAGCTATTTAAAGATATAATAGAGGAAAATTTCCCAGGTCTTGCTAAAAATCTCAATATAAAAGTTCAAGAAGCTCAAAGGACCTCTGGGAGATTCAATGCAAACAGGAAAATGTCACGACATGCAGTCATCAGACTGACCAAAATACCAACTAAAGAGGCCCTCTACAAGCTGTAAGATGAAAGAAGCAAGGAACATACAAAGGAAAGCCAATCTGAATAACGCCAGACTTCTCTACTGAAACTTTACAAGCAAGGAGAGACTGGGGCCCCATTCTCCCTCTTCTGAAACAGAACAATGCCCAGCCTAGAATCTTATTCCCTGCAAAACTAAGTTTTGTATAGGAAGGAGAAACCCAGACATTCTCAGATAAGCAAAGACTGAGGGAATTCACCAAGACAAGACTAGCCCTTCAAGAAGTACTCAAAAAAGTGTTATCCAAGGATCAGCACAATAAACACTCACGAATGTAAATCTACTCAAAAGATAAAGATAAAAGCCAAGAAAGCACAATGACTTAAGAGAGAAAACAAAGCAACAAAGTTCAACCCAACATAATGAACAGAAATCTGCTCCACTTATCAGTTATCTCAATAAATGTGAATGGCTTGAACACCCCACTCAAGAGACATAGGCTGGCCGAATGGATAAAAAAATACAAGCCAAGTATCTGCTGCCTTCAGGAAACACATCTAACCTGCAAGGATGCAGTTAGACTAAAGGTAAAGGGGTGGAGAACAATATTTCAAGCAAACAGAAGCCAAAAGAAAGCTGGTGTGGTGGTGCTGATTACAGATAACTTAGTTTTTAAATCAACAAAAGTAATAAAAGCCAAAGAAGGTCACATATAATGGTGAAGGGTATAGTTCAACAAGAAGACACAACAATTCTGAATATATATGCACCCAATCTTGGTGCACCCAGATTCATAAAGCAAACTCTACTGGATCTAAACAAATGGATAAACAACACCATAATAGTCAGAGACTTTAACATCCCACTGACAGCACAGGACAGATCCTCCAAACAGAAAATCAACAAAGAAATAATGGACTTAAACAGAACTCTAGAACAAATGGGCCTGACTGACATTTACAGGACATTCTACCCCAAAACCACTGAATATACGTTCTTCTCATCAGCTCATGGGTCATTCTCTAAGATTGACTGTATCCTAGGGCACAAAGCATGTCTCAAACAATTTAAAAAAATAGAAATTATACCATGTATCTTTTCAGACCACAATGGAATAAATGTAGAAATCAACCCTAACAGGAACTCTCATTTCTACACAAAGTCATGGAAACTAAACAACCTTCTGCTGAATGATCACTTCATAAATGAGGAAATCAAGATGGAAATCAAAAGATTCTTTGAACTAAATGACAAAGGAGACACAAGTTACCAAAACCTGTGGGACACAGCTAAAGCAGTCCTGAGAGGAAAGTTTATTTCCATAAATGCCTACATCCAAAAGTCGAAAAGATCACAAACAGACAACCTAATGAATTGTCTCAAAGAGCTGGAAAAAGAAGAACAGACCGACTGCAAACCCAGCCAAAGAAATGAAATCATTAAGATCAAATCAGAACTAAACGAAATTGACAACAGGGAAACTTATACGGATGATTAATAAAACAAAAAGTTGGTTCTTTGAAAAAATAAAATTGACACACCATTGACTAGACTAATGAAAAGTGGAAAAGAAAAATCTCTAATAAGGTCCATAAGGAGCAATAAAGGAGAAATTACAACTGATGCCACGGAGATACAAGGTATTTCTTAGAAACACACAGCCTCCCTAGGCTCAACCAGGAAGAAACAGAATTCCTGAACAGACCAATATCAAGTACTGAAATTGAAACAGCAATAAAAAACCTTCCTAAAAAGAAAAGTCCTGGACCAGATGGTTTCACGCCCAAATTTTACCACACCTACAAAGAAGAACTGGTGCCTATCCTGAAGAAATTATGCCACCACATTGAGAAGGATGGAATCCTCCCCAACACATTTTATGAAGCGAACATATAACCCTGATACCAAAACCAGGAAAGGATGCAACAAAAAAAGAAAACTACAGACCAATATCTCTTATGAATACAGATGTAAAAATTCTCAACAAAATCCTAGCCAATTGAATCCAGGTGCTTGTCAAGAAAATAATTCCTCACAACCAAGTGGGCTTCATCCCAGGGATGCAAGGATGGTTCAACATATGCAAATCTATAAATGTAATTCACCATATAAACAGAAGCAAAAACAAAGACCATATGATCCTCTCAATAGACGCAGAGAAAGCATTTAACAAAATTCAACACCCTTTTATGATAACAACGCTCAACAAAATAGGCATAGACGGGGCTTACCTAAAAATGATACAAGCCATGTACGACAAACCCACAGCCAATATCATACTGAATGGGGAAAAATGGAAAGCATTCCCACTTAGAACTGGAACAAGACAAGGTTGCCCACTATCTCCACTTCTATTCAACATAGTGCTGGAAGTCCTTGCTACAGCAATCAGACGAAAGAGTGGAATTAAGGGCGTCCAAATGGGAGTAGAAGAGATCAAACTATTACTCTTTGCTGATGACATGATATTATAACTAAAAAAGCTCAAGGATTCAACCAAGAGACTCCTTGAATTGATAAATGAATTTGGTAAAGTCTCAGGATACAAAATCAATACACAGAAATCAGAGGCATTCATATACGCCAACAACAGTAAAAGTGAGAACCAAATCAAAGACTTAATTCCCTTCAAAATAGCAACAAAGAAAATAAAGTACCTAGGAATATATTTAACTAAGGAGGTAAAAGACCGCTACAGGGAGAACTATGAAACACTGAGGAAGGAAATAGCAGAGGATGTAAACAGATGGAAATCCATACCATGCTCATGGATCAGCAGACTCAACATCATTAAAATGTCTATACTATCCAAAGTGACCTACAGAGTCAATGTAATCCCTATCAAAATACCATCATAATTTTTCACAGATATAGAAAAAATAATTTTACACTTTGTATGGAACCAGAGAAGACCCCGTTTAGCAAAATCAATCCTAGGCAATAAAAACAAAATAGGAGGTATCAACTTACCAGACTTCAAACTATACTACAAGGCTATAGTCATTAAAACAGCTTGTTACTGGCACAAGAACAGGGACACTGACCAGTGGAACAGAACTGAGAACCCAGATATAAAACCATCCTCATATAGCCAACTAATCTTCGACAAAGCAGACAAAAACATACACTGGGGAAAAGAATCCTTATTCAATAAATGGTGCTGGCAAAACTGGATAGCCACATGTAGAAGACTGAAACAGGACCCACACCTTTCACCTCTCACAAAAATCAACTCACGCTGGGTAACAAACTTGAACCTTAGGTGTGAAACTATTAGAATTCTAGAGGAAAATGTTGGAAATACCCTTCTAGACATTGGCCTAGGCAAAGAATTTATGAAGAAGACCCAAAGGCAATCACAGCAGCAACGAAAATAAACAAATGGGACCTGATCAAATTAAAAAGCTTCTGCACAGCCAAAGAAACTGTCATGAGGGCAAACAGACAACCCACAGAATGGGAGAAAATCCACAAGCTACACATCTGATAAAGGGCCGATAACTAGAATCTATTTAGAACTCAGGAAGATCAGCAAGAAAAAAATCAAACAACCCTATCAAAAAATGGGCAAAGGACATGAACAGAAACTTCTCAAAAGAAGACAGAATGGCCAACAAACATATGAAAAAGTGTTCAACATCTCTAATCATCAGGGAAGTGCAAATCAAAACCATAATGAGATATTACTCAACTCCAGCGAGAATGGCCTTTATCAAAAAGTCCCCAAACGATAAATGCTGGCGTGGATGTGGAGAGAGAGGAACACTCCTACACTGCTGGTGGGACTGCAAACTAGTTCAACCTCTGTGGAAAGCAATATGGAGATACCTCAAAGTGATACAAGTAGATCTACCATTTGATCCAGCAATTCCACTACTGGGCATCTACCCAAAAGATCAAAAGTCACTTTATGAAAAAGATACCTGCACTCGAATGTTTATAGCAGCACAATTCACAATTGCAAAGGTGTGGCAACAACCCAAGTGCCCATCAATACATGAGTGGATTAACAAAATGTGGTATATGTATACCATGGAATACTACTCAGCTTTAAGAAACAATGGTGGTCTAGCACCTCTTGTATTTTCCTGGATAGAGCTGGAACCCATTCTACTAAGTGAAGTATCTCAAGAATGGAAAAACAAGCACCACATGTACTCACCAGCAAATTGGTATTAACGGATCAACACCTAAGTGGACATATAGGAGTAAAATTTATCGGGTGTCGGGAGGGTGGGAGGGGGGAGGAGGGGATGGTTATATACAACCAAACAAGTAAAATGTGCAACGTTTCGGGGATGGACACTCTCTAAGCTCTTACTCGAGGGGGGGATGGGCAATATATGTAACCTTAACACTTGTACCCCCATAATACGCTAAAATACAATAAAATAAAAAAAAAATGGTAAGTATGGGAGGTAATTGTTAATTTGCTAGAATTAACCATTCTACAATGTATATATATTTCTAAACATCATGTTGTACATGATAAAATGTGGCATACAATGTTATCTATCAAATTAGAAAACAAAATAAACATTTTTAAGCTCCAAAAAAAAAAAAAAAAAAAAAGAAAAAGTAATTAAGGTTAAATGAGATCATAAGTGTGGGGGTCTGATCTGATAGGATTAGGGTCCCTATAAAAAGAGACACTGGGGAGCTCGCTCACTCTCCTCCATATGAGGACACAGTGAGAAGATGGCCATCTGCAAGCCAGAAAGAGCGCCCTTATCAGAAACCAAATTGGCTAGAACCATGATCTTGGACCTTTCACCCTCTAGAACTATGAGGAAAATAAATTTCTACTGTTTAAGACAAAAAATAAATAAATATAGGTAAATATTCAACCCACAGGTAATAAAGCGGCAAATTATACTTAGCTGAATTGCTCAGACTGAGTTTCAAGATTCCAATATGGAATAGAAAATGTATCCCAGAATGGGATATGGCCATTCTAACTAAAACAGAAAAAGAGCTTTCTGATTCCCCATATCTGGGAAAACAGGTCATTCTAAATAATTTTAGAACTCATATAATGGAGCAAAATGACAGTTTGATCCAATATGAAAACACAACATTGCTAAAAATTTCTTGATGATCTGAAAATCAACAGCTTTTTTTTTTTTTTTTGAGACAGAGTCTCACTTTGTTGCCCAGGCTAGAGTGAGTGCCGTGGCGTCAGCCTAGCTCACAGCAACCTCAAACTCCTGGGCTCAAGCAATCCTCCTGCCTCAGCCTCCCGAGTAGCTGGGACTACAGGCATGTGCCACCATGCCCGACTAATTTTTTCTATATATATTAGTTGGCCAATTAATTTCTTTCTATTTATAGTAGAGATGGGGTCTCGCTCTTGCTCAGGCTGGTCTTGAACTCCTGAGCTCAAACTATCCGCCCACCTCAGCCTCTCAGAGAGCTAGGATTACAGGCTTGAGCCACCGTACCCGGCCAACAGCTTTTAATGAAGGAGACAGATATTGGTGTGTTGAATGCAAAGACCAGATTCTATTAAAACTTTCTCCTTTTATCCCTGATGTCAGCCACAAATGTAATATAGTTATGTACAGAGTACCAGAAATTTTATAACTACTATATCCATAATTGTATTTTAGCATTAAAATTAGATAGAGCTATATGATCCTCATACATTTAACTCTGCAACATTATAACCACAAAAAATGTAAAGATATTTAGTCCCATCCTCCCCACTGAATTCTCCAATAATGGTTCACACTATCCATCTAGAACCAACAGGATTACATTATTTTATCAATCCCAAATGTTTAGAAGGACATTAGAACATCCTGTCTAAATATAAGCAATTATTCTTTATCAAATTTCATTCTGATAAGAAAATTTACTGTTATTCCAAAATAAATAACTATACTACTTTTCAAGCCACTTCTTGCTTCCATTTCTCTGAATGCCAGTGTTGACAGATACAAAGGCCATGCTTGGGATACAAGAATGGACTCTGAGCAATGTGGACAGTCTGCAGGCATTTTAATGGCAATCTTCCCCCAGCAACAACTTTCTCTCTATTCTTTGCAACTCAAACCCATCATACGTGGAAGGCCAATTCAGATGACAAATCCTGGAAATAACAGAGCCCGTCATTAGATGGATAGATTTTCAAAAATAATGTTGTGACAGTAAACGATAGTAGGTGATTTTTACAAAAATAACATCAGGATACATAAGAATGGTCTTCACCTAATACCAAGTCACATTTCTAAACCTTCTTTTTAAAAAAGATTATGTCAAGAATAACCATGATCTCTTCTTTGGAACGCTTAGGGGAAAAAAAAAGAATAGCCATGAAACTAGAATTTGTTTAAAATCAAAGTGCTTATTTATACTTTTCTACAATCCAGAAACTTTTCATTATTTCTGTAGAACTCAGCTTGGTAAGGTTTTTCTGGTGATCTTTGCAAGCAATGAATGTGGGAGCCTCAAGGACCACAAATGGCCAGTGAAACCGGGAGAAACATATGCAAGTGTTTTCTGTGCAGCAGAGGCACAGAACATGTGCGTCTATTCCAAGTGAAATAAACTGCTGGTGCTGGTTGGGGATGGGGCCTGTGGAGCCATGATCAGGGTAATGACCAGATAAGAGATGGCAGCTTTGGAACTAGGGCTAACAGGGTTACCTCAAGGTTAGGCGAGTCTTGGAAGCAATAGGAGACTTGGGTAGGTCCTGCTCACCTGCATCCTTGGCTGGGGACTCCCCACTTGGCCCTGCTCCCTGCCTCAGCCCTTGGGAATGGGTGGATGGAAGCAGGCATGAGCAAAAGCAGCCTTCCCACTCTCCACCCCATAGGACATCCTGCTGGGCTGATGGGAGCCAGAATGCCAGCAAAAGTCAGGGAAAGCATGTCCCACCTCACACCATCTAGATCTCTTTCAGGTTTATAGGAAGGCTTGGAGAGAAATACAAAGATAGTCATAATCTGGCTTGCTCACATACTCCAGTGCTTGTCCAGTCCTGGCTTCGAATGTCCATATCCTGTCTTGGGCATGGCTGGGCATGGCTTTCATGGGACCACTCTGATCAATGAATAAACAAATAGCCAGAGATAGCCTGAAAACTACACCTGTTAACTGACCAATGTTGAAAGAGCAGCAAATAACTATATGTGGGTTTCTGAACATAGTTACTTAATCTTAAAAAAATTAATCTAGAACTTGTAAAACATGAAACACATGGCACTTCTTAGGATCTTGATAGGATAATACAAAACAAATGCCTAAAGAACTGGGGACCGGCCAGGCATGGTGGCTCATACCTGTAATCCTAACACTCCGGGAGGCTGAGGTGGGAGGATGGCTTGAGCTCAGGAATTTGAGGTCAGAGTGAGCAAGAGCAAGACCCTATCTCTATTAAAAACAAAATATTAGCCGCGTGTGGTGGTGTGTGCCTGTAGTCCCAGCTATTTGAGAGGTTGAGGCAGGAGGATTGCTTGAGCCCAGGAGTTTGAGGTTGCAGTGAGCCATGATGATGCCCCTGCACTCTACCCAGTAGCACGACAGAGTGAAACTCTTGTCTCAAAAAAAAAAAAAAAAAAAAATACTTTCTAACATTGATTCTTCACTGAGAAAAAAAAAAACACGAATAAATATATTTAAAAAAATAAAAAATACTGGGAACCAACTCTTGAATGAATGTTTATACAAAAACTTGTATTTAATCAAAGCAACCATATTTTGATTTTTTTTTTTTTTTTTTTTTTGAGACAGAGTCTCGCTTTGTTGCCCAGGCTAGAGTGAGTGCTGTGGAGTCAGCCTAGCTCACAGCAATCTCAAACTCCTGGGCTCAAGCGATCCTCCTGCCTCAGCCTCCTGAGTAGCTGGGACTACAGGCATGTGCCACCATGCCCGGCTAATTTTTTCTATATATATTAGTTGGCCAATTAATTTCTTTCTATTTATAATAGAGACAAGGTCTTGCTCTTGCTCAGTCTGGTTTCGAACTCCTGATCTGGAGCAATCCACCCGCCTCAGCCTCCCAGAGTGCTAGGATTACAGGTGTGAGCACCGAGCCCGGCCCATATTTTGATCTTTTAAGAATTCAGTTCTTGTACTTAATGTTATGTCTGAGAAGGAGAAATGTTAAACCAGTTACAATGGAATATTTGAAGAATACACTGAATATAACACAATAGAGTCACATTATTTGATGGTTAGATTCCTTTTTTTTTTTTTTTTTACTTTTTGTAGAGATGAGGTCTTGCTATGTTGCCCAGACTGGTCTCAAATTCCTGGGCTCAAGTGATCCTTCCATCTCGGCCTCCCAAAGTGCTGGGATTACAGAGCCACCACACTCTGCCTTGGTGGTTAGATTTTAAATTCCGTAAAGCAAGCAAGTATCTTCAAGTTTACCCTCAAAAATCCTTAAAGACACTCTGAGCCAAGGAGCTGAGAAAGCAACAAATTCATATCTCCCATGTTACCCCCGTTCCAGGAATGCCTGTGGAAACTTTTCCTTTACTATATATAAAAATACTATTTTTTCCTTTCTCTCAGTCTTGATCTTTTTTGTTTGTTTGGCTTGAGCTCCTATAGTTTAACATGGTCAGGTTAAATGAGAGTCTACTGAAATGAACTATAAAAATATGGTAGAATAACACATCAAACTCTGTACAGCTAGGTCATTAAAAAATAGTTAACTCTAGTATCTCTCTAGGTTTTTGTGTACACATGAAATTAATCCATATCAGAGACCTATAACTTAGATATTCAGTTCCTACATGCAAAAAGTATTTGAAGACAGATATGTGTAAGACAAAGTCAAAGTGTAGAATTGTGTGGACAGTATTCTCCCATTTGCCTTACACATGGTGCACTCTCTCTCATATCCAGAGAATCTCTCTGGAAGAACATACCAGAAATTACTGTGACAGTGACTTGACTGTGGGAAAGGAACTGGGTGGTATGGGACAAAGGAGGGAGGATTTCTACTTTACACTGTCTAAAACTTTTGAATTTTATACTCTCTCTATATATGTATTCCTAGATCAAATTTAAATTCTTATAATTAAGAACAAAAGAATAGGCCGGGCGCGGTGGCTCATGCCTGTAATCCTAGCACTCTGGGAGGCCAAGGCAGGAGAATTGTTTGAGCTCAGGAGCTCGAGATCAGCCTGAGCAAGAGGGAGTCTCCATCTCTACTAAAAAAATAGAAAGATGACATAGTGAGGAACCATCAGGGGGAAAAAAAAAAAAAAACAAAAAAAGAAAAAGAAGAAAGTTTTAAAATAACATATATAATTAAAAAAAAACAGAAAGAAATTAGCTGGACAACTAAAAATATATAGAAAAAATTAGCCAGGCATGGTGGCGTGTGCCTATAGTCCCAGCTAATCGGGAGGCTGAGGCAGGAGGATCGCTTAAACCCAGGAGTCTGAAGTTGCTGTGAGCTAGGCTGACACCATGGCACTCTAGCCCAAGCAGAGACTCTGTCTCAAAAGAAAAAAAAAAAAAATAAAAGAATAAAAGAATTATCCAAATACCTTAATGAAGCCTTTATAATATTTATGATTCAACCTTAATTGGCCTGACATAAGGATGAAAACAATTTTAATAAAAAAAGAAAATTATAACCCACAGACCTGCTTGTATACCTTGTCTTGACTCTATACCCCTGGGCAACTATAAATCATGATTGTTAGTGTCTGCGAAAGGTTTCTGCAGGTTAGATGACAAACAACGTATAACTACAAAATCCAAGTTCCTGCCCCTTCAAAATTCTGTTGCATCCGAGTCGTCTTTCACAATAAGGCCTGAACATTTACCTGGTTGAGAAAAAAGAAGTTGTGACAGATGCTGTGCGAGCGTCTGTAGGGCTGGGGCTCCTCCCAGATGGTCCACCTCCAGGAGGGACACAAGAGTCTGGAGACACATGAGAGCTCTACATTGTACAGTGTTCATTCTAGAAAGGAAGTGAGATAATGCTGTCTCTCAAAGTTACCCATCAGAATTCAGTAATAACTTTTAACCTAAACTTCAGGTTCTGACAGGGGATATCTGTAAATACAAGGGGGTCTATGGCAGTTAGCTAAGAATCGCCAGGTGAACTGTTAATCTGCCAAATCAAATTGCTTGAGCATTCAAAGCCTCTGATGCACAACTCATTCATGAGACATGAGAAATCGTTTTAGAAAAATTTCTACACAAGGTAGCATCTTTGAAATTATTTTTAATTGTGAGATATGGCATATATATGGTAAAGTATACAACACATATATAGAGTTTAACAAACAGTCTATGAAGGAAATATGCCTGCACCTGGGATAAGAAACACATTGCCAGCACCTTACAGCTCATGTATCTCTTGCTTACAATGTCCCACTTTCCTGACCCTTAGAGGTAACCACTCTCCAGACTTTCATGGTAAATATTTTCTGTCTTTCTTTTTTTAAAAAATAGGTTTAACACCTACGTATGCATCCCTAAACAAAATAGTTCAGTGTTGCCTGTTTTCGAACTTTGTAAAAACTAAATCACAGTGTGCATATTCTTTTGTGTCCTGTTTTTTTGGTTCAATGTAAGTTTCTTCCATGCTGTGAATGGTTCTAGTTCAGATCCTTTTTACTACTATCTGCATTCTACTGTACGATTATATCAGAACTTACTTACCCATTCTAACTCTGATAAACATCAAGGTTGTTTCCAGGTCGGGCAATGTGAACAACATAGCTATGGGCATCCTCATATGTGTATCCTAGGGCACATGTGCACGTATTTTTCTACAGTACATGCCAAAGGAGCGAAACTTCTAGGTCTTAGGGGGAGTCAGCATCTTCTATTTGATGGTCCATTATTTCATATAATAACATAAAGACAAATGCTTTTAAAAATATAAAAGTTCTTACTTTCTAATCAAAGTTTTCCAAGTAGGGTTTCTAGAACATAGGTCAACTGCAATGCTGTTTGGAAAGGCAGTTTTCTCAAAAATCTAGATTTAAAAAAGGCAGTACAAAAAAGTTAAAGAGTAGTCATTTTACACGATTCCTTTAAAAAATTCCAACAATCTATATTTCTAAGCGAAATGGTTAGGATTGATAAGGATAAAATAACCTTTAGTTTATTTCCAGTATTGTTATTAATAGTTTGGTTTTGTGTCTCAGATCTTACCATTCATTATCTACAACCTGGAAGTGTGAGCTTAATTCTTTTTTGCATACAGAATGAATAGTTTGCTTAAGCCTTTCTCATGCTCCATGATAAGCCTAGAATGAAAAGATTACCTTCTTTGGGATGAGGTAGTTGGTGAGAGCAGTGTGAATCTCATGGGAGAGGCAGAGGGGCGAGAGCAGCTGCCCACCACACTCACTGAAGGAATTCTCCATAAATGTATCACTCTCATCACTGCTAGAAAGCTCTTCCCATTCATCATCGGAGGGATCTGGGAAGAGTGTAAACCACACAGACCTGGAATATTTAGGAAAATCTTCATAGGAGCCCCTCTTAGCCCAGGGGATAAACGTCTAAATGTAAAACTGGTAACAAACCTTCACTGCAGCACATGTTGACAATAATTTCCAGAGCAGTCTGCTGAGCTGTCAGCAATGCTATGGTCTCTCTCAGTTCCTTGTCAATGGGCTTAAAAAAGAAAGAGACAAACAAAAAACCAATTCTCAATATTTGGGAAAATACTTTTGTGTGAATTCCCTTAGTAAATGCCTACTAGAAGATTTTTGCACTTGGAATACAGCACATGGGGGTGGGGTAGGTAGAAGAAAGTCATAAGGTGCTGGAAGTACAAACCACTATTATAATTCCTTTTGGCACAGTGCAACACACTATCGTCAACTGGATTTCCATCTATTTGCATGGTTATTCTCTAAGTACTGCTTAGTAAGCTGGGGGGAACAGATAAATATTCAGGAATTCTAAACTGAATTCACCCTGAAACTTAATCAAATGTGTTAAGGAAGAGCTGAGCATACTAGTATTAAAAGGAGTTCATTTCGGACACCAGGCACTTACATACAATGAACCTGCTTTTAAAGCTCAGAGGCCTTCTTGTAATGGCTACATTAACACACACTTCTAACAAGCCCTTATATGACCAACAGAGCTTGCTAAGGAACAGACAGACTTGCTTCCTGGCTTTCTTTAAAGACTACAATAAAATGCTTCTTTGAGAATGAAGAAAGGAGAGGACTTTTTTCTCTGAAAATACATAGTATTAACTTTATAATTAACATTTCTTAAAAAGGGTAGTATAAATTTATATGACCTTAATTCTCAAATTGTCTATGAAAAGTGAAAAGCCACACTGATATTCCAAAATAGTACATTAAGCTAAAAATAATGTATATTTTATTGGTTGAATGTTTCCAAATTTTGAGTTTTCTTACTGTATTTTTAGTGGCTGCATAATATTCCATTAATGGATACACTATAATTTACAAAGCATTTCACGAGTGTGGAATCTTTCAGATTACTTGTATATCTTATTTCTTCCAATTTACTGGATCAAAGGTTAAAAACACATTTATATATCCTGTGACATATTCCCATTTTCCTTTCCAGAATGTTCATACTTAAAATCTTGCTAACAGTTCCGGGTTCGGGTCTCGGCGGAGTCGCCAAAAAAACAAACAAAAAAAAAACACACAAAAAAATCTCGCCAACAACTTCTTTGTGCAAAAATTTAACTGCAACTTTGAACCATGTTCTTAAAAAAAAAAAAAGCAAACTGCTAATTTAATAGCTTGTAGCCCAGGGATCCCTAAATTTGTATTCCACTTATTGCTAGCATGAATATAAAAATCATTTCTATTTGCTTTGTGTGTGATAATTCAACTAAACAAACATTTATTAGTGTAGACTCAAAGCTAAATAAGAAATGTTGCTGGGTTCTCACCCACTTAAAATGCATCTTCATGTATTTTAACCATGGCCATGTTCTGGCTTAACATGAACTCTGAAATTAAGGTCTACTTCTTTATGTAACTCCTACTTAAACATTTCCCTGCTTCTTGTTATCAAGCTGACATAAAGAATGAATGAATCTAGATGAAAGGTTATGACACCTGAGATTTGCTTCAAAATGATCAGTAGAAAAAAGGGAGAGTGAGTGGGCAAATAGATGACATAAAACAGACCATGATTTGAAAATTGGTTAACAATGGATGCTGGACAGGGAGTACCCTACTTTTTCATGTGTTGGGAAAAAAAACTTGGGTTGAATTGCTCTTTTTTTTTTTTTTTTTACATATTTATGGTTATATGTTCTTAAGTTAAATGATGCAATTAAGGGGTAGTCTGAAGGACTCCTGCAAAAGCCACCAGGCAGTGGAAAGACCACAGCTGACTACAATGTGTATTCCCGGCACATATGAGCATGATGCCTAGCACCCCACCAGCACTGAAACACTGGCTGGCTGACCAGCATGTTAATTACCTAGTCTAGTCAGTGATGTCAGGAAGACTTTAAAAAGCAAGTTTTTACTATGAAAAAACATTGCATTTTATAAGCACCAAAATTCCATTTTTAAGTATTACTTAAGAAAATAAATCTCTATGTAACAGTTAAATATCAAATTTTTAAACAGTAGCACTTCATCTTAACCTTGGTACACTTAGATTTCAACCTCCACTTACTCCCTTCTGGAGCCCCTGGGAAGCAAGGCTGGAGATGGGGACAGTCTCACAAGAATGCCACTCTCCCATTCCCAGCAAGGGGTTTCAGGCCCTTCAATACGGTGTACCTGGATCAGTCAGGATAAACAAACCCAAGCGGTACAGTGCCCACAGCTGAAAAACACCCTATTAGCATTGATTCATTACACCCCCCCTTTCCACATACAGATATGAAACCAAGCACATTCCAGATGAAGAGATGATGTTGCTAGGGTTCTCTCTCTCTCTCTATTTTTTTTATAGACAAGGTCTTGCTCTGTCACACAGGCTGGAGTGCAGTGATGCAATCAGCTCACTGCAACCTCCAACTCCTGGGCTCAAGGGATCCTCCCACCTCGGCCTCCCCAATAGCTGCGACTACAAGCATGTGCTACCACACCTGGCTAATTTTTAAAAATTGTTTGTAGAGTCCCACCTACTTGGGAGGTTGAGGTGGGAGGATTGCTTAAGTACAGGAGTTTGAGTCCAGCCTGAGCAACATAGGGAGGTCCTGTCTCATAACTTAAAAAATAAATGAAAAGATTTGCCAGCAACTTAAGGACAAGATGGCCTCCTCATTTCTGTATTTGCCCTATCATTTAACGTGATGATTTGCACTCATGCCTTCTTCATATAGGGGCGGGAAGAGAGGATGATTTCTTTAAAACACTGTCAATTTATGCTTCCCAAGACTTCACAAACAGCTGAGAACCAAATCAATGACTGAATACCTTTCACAGTAGCAACCAAGACTTCACGAATGCAAGAAAGCAGAGAAGATGTGAATTCCATTCTCCCAGTTCAGACTTTACATCTTTCAGCAGCTTCCTGACTGGTCTTCCTGCTGCTAGGCCCTTATATTCTCCCTCCATCCTGCTGCCTGAGTAATCTCTCTGAACACTAACCTGCATTTTCTTATCTCATCCTTTAAGACAGCTGAGGTATTCTGCCCCAAAAGTCTTCTGACAGCCTCCTCCTTTCCTCTCCCATCAGGGCTGAGCTATGTGTACCTAGTTTACAGAAACTACTACCTTAGAAATCTGTGCACAGCCCTATGACTATTCTTAGCATAGGCCTATGGTTTTATGTATCTGTTTTCCCAGCACAGAGGAAACTCCCAAAGGCCAAAAACATGTCTTAATCATCTTTCTATATTGCCAGCATCAAGCATGCTGCCTGGCACACATTAGGAGCACAGTAAATGTGCACCTGAACAAATAAAGCCTAACTCACTGTCCTGCCTTCCTATTTATTTGCTCTCCTCCTTAGGAGAAATGTTCTCCCAAAGTATGGCACCATCTCTGCTGACTTGTCTCAGCCAAAATGATTCCTGTACCCAAGATTTCTTATCTCACCCCAACATCACACCACCAGCACAAGTAGACCACAATTGCCCCATCTGCAAAAACTACAAAACATTGAACTCACAATCACCCAACCTCTTCTGCCCAGTAGTAGAGAAATGGTTTGGCTTGCCACCTTGATAAGGCTAAACACTAAAATAAAAGAGACAGGAATGCAAGAGACAATTCAAGCACAGCACAAATTTCTTTAGTTTCAAGTCAGTCTGGCACACAGTACATAACAGAAGTGGGGAGACACAAAAGTTAGGAAGATCATTGTATTCATTCATTCATTCATTTATTTATTTTGAGACAGAGTCTTGCTTTATTGTCCAGGCTACAGTGAGTGCCATGTTATCGGCCTAGCTCACAGCAACCTCAAACTCCTGGGCTCAAGCAATCCTACTGCCTCAGCTTCCCGAGTAGCTGGGACTACAGGCATGTGCCACCATGGCCGGCTAATTTTTTGTATATGTATTAGTTGGCCAATTAATTTATTTCTATTTATAGTAGAGACGGGGTCTTGCTCTTGCTCAGGCTGGTCTTGAACTCCTGACCTCAAACAATCCGCCCACCTCGGCCTCTCAGAGTGCTAGGATTACAGGCGTGAGCACTGCGCCCGGCCCATTGTATACTTTTAAAGTGTTCCATAAGGATAAGTCTATCCCGTCTTTGAAATCTTCTCCTGCATGTAAAAGTATCATCTTAGACAAGAGATTTTTTTCCCCCCCTTTAGAATAGATTTCTAAGATTATGATGAGTGTTGATGGGAAAATATGACTGATTTTTACTGAAATTAACTTTATGGCTTACTTTGCAATAACATTTTTCTATAAAGCTTAAGGATATCTATTGAAAGAAAACAGCTGTATTATTCCACGTTTGAGAGCATCAATTTGACTTACTGGCAGTAAATCTGAAGCAAAAGTTTTCCTTCTGACTTTTCTCTTATGAGGAATTTCTTCCATTTCATCATCATCAATCAAATCACCACCATTAGCATTCTCTAGTATTTCCTCAGTCTCTGCTAAGGTTTTTAACCTTTGAGTTTCAGCCTCCTTCATTTGAATAACCATTTCACCAGCATCCATTTCCAAAACTTCAGATAAGATCTTTAGTATGGCATTTATGATTTCTGCTTGACTCTTGCATGGAATAATGTCCTTTAGATTCCAAATTGTGCCTGGGAAAAAATGAACACAAGGTTAAGAACTGCCTGTGAAATCTTTAAGTTTAATTTCCACAAGACTGATGCTTTTAACTCAGGTGTAATTTAAAAAAATCTCAACTCTACTGCCTTTGTTTAGTTTTTATTAAATGTCAAAAAGTCCTGCACAGAGGCAGCACCCTTTGTTATAACCCTTCACAATCACCCCCCTTTCTTGGCACACAACGCCTTTCTCTGATGTACCGCTGATTAGCAGACTAAGAGAACCCTGATCAAGTTTCTTTTAAAATGACAAAGTGAGTTGCCTTGCTTCCTTTCATCTTAACCTAAGCTGTCCTCAGCAGATTCTTATATTCCAAGAGTAGAATGGCATGTACTAACATTCCAAGGTATCATATAAAAACCACAGAGCACGTTTTTTGGTTTGTTTTTTTTTTTAATTTTTTTTTCTTAATTTTTTTTTTTTTTATTTTCAGTTGGCCAATTAACTTTTTTTTTTCATTTTTAGTAGAGACGGGGTCTCGCTCTTGCTCAGGCTGGTCTTAAACTCCTGAGCTCCAACGATCCACTCGCCTCGGCCTCCCAGCGAGCTAGGATTATATGCTTGAGCCACCGCGCCCGGCCCGTTTTTTGTTTTTTTTTTCGGGTTTTTTTTGTTTGTTTGTTTTTTGAGACAGAGTCTTGCTCTGTTGCCCAGGCTGCTGGGCTAGAGTGCTGTGGTGTCACCCTAGCTCAAGCAACCTCAAACTCCTGGGCTCAAGTGATCCTCCTGAGTAGCTGGGACTACTGAAGCACGCCACCATGCCTGGCTAATCTTTCTATTTTTAGTAGAGACGGGGTCTTGCTCTTGCTTGGGCTGGTCTTGAACGCCTGAGCTCAAGCGAGCCTCCCACCTCAGTCTCCCAGAGTGCTAGGGTTATAGGCCTGAGCCACTGCGCTGGGCCTTGAAAGGAGGTGTTTTATTCACAGCAGACAAAAGGTAGAAGCAGCCCAAGTGTCCATTGATGGATGGATGTATTAAACAAAAGGTGGTATATACATATGATGAAATATTATTCAGCATTACAAAGGAAAAAAATCCTCACACATGCTACAATAAGGATATACCTTGAGGACATTATGCTAAGTGAAATAAGCCAGTCACATAAAGACCGACTAGGTGCTGTGGCTCATGCCTGTAATCCTAGCACTCTGGGAGGCCGAGGATGGAGGATGGCTTGAGCTCAGGAGTTTGAGACCAGCCTGAGCAAGAGCAAGACCCCGTCTCTAGTATAAATAGAAAGAAATTAGCCAAACAACTAAAAATAGAAAAAATTAGCTGGGCACAGTGGCATGTGCCTATAGTCCCAGCTACTCGGGAGGCTGAGGTAGGAGGATCGCTTGAGCCTAGGAGTCTAAGGTTGCTGTGAGGTAGGCTGATGCCACGGCACTCTAGCCCAGGCAAGAGAGTGAGACTCTGTCTCAAAAACAAACAAACAAAGAAAAAAAAAGAGACAAATACTGTTACGGTTCCACTTATATGAGGTATCTAGAGCAGTCAAATTCACTAAATCAATGGTGGTTTCCAGGGGCTGGTAGGAGGGGAAAAATTCTTAAAGGGTATAGTTTCAGTTTTCCAAGATAAAGAGAGTTCTGGAGATTTGTTACATAACAATCTGAATACAGTTTACATCACTGAATTATTCATTTAGAAATTATTAAGATCTTAAATTTTATGTGTTATTTGCTACAATTTTAAAAAACCTTTTCTATAAATTACCTCTGTAAGGTCACAGGGCAAGAGGAAAATATATATGAAAGGTGAATATAGTACATCCCACTAAACAGACCATATCATTCCTTTTTTCTGCAAAAGGGTCGATGGTAAAGAACTATGGAAAACTAAGTGGTCAAGTCTTCAATGCCCCAGAGTGAATTTCTGAAATCACAGTTCATAAATAAGAGAGGATCCTGACAGCAGCATTTCTTTATCAGATAAGAGTAGTTCTGTTAATTGAAAACAATCTGTTCTATAAGGCTTCACAGCTATCGACAACTGTTTGAATTGAGGGTCTCCACTTAAATATCAAAATTTTAACAGACATAAGCACAAAAGGCCCTGATGTGGTGAGACAAAAGAATGACTAAACTTTGGCACCCCCGCTATCCATTCCAAGTCACTAAAAAGGTGCACTATCTCACAAGGCTAAATTTTACCTGCCACTAATGTTTTCAACAGACAGTATTCCAGGGACTTGGCAGGAGACAGCATTGCTGACTCCAGCACATGCAGTGCTTCAGCACTGAAAGACTTCAGTAGCTCTGCATTATCTTCGGTCACTGTCTGCAAACAATATGCTGTAAAACAAAAAATAAATATTTAGAAATAAGTGAATTTTGCTTAGGATAATCTATATCATATAACTCATCAAAAAAAATTCACACCTTTTTACCATTTCTTTAGACACATGTAGCTTTTGTAGAATACATATGCTTTACCTCAAGAACAGTTTATTAAAATGAGGCTTCCCAAACTATCAATAGTGTAAAAGATCTTTTTTCTTTTCTTTTAAAATTTCTAATCCCTCTCTTGAGTGAAGATTTCAAGCTGTTCAAATAATTTAAAAAAATATAAAATTAAATAAAAAAATAAAAATAAAAATTATAAATTAAAAAAAAAATTTAAAATTTCTAATCCTTTAAAGAACTACACTTTTATAAAGTACAATTAAAAGAGCTCTTAAATGTTGTAGCAATGTCAAATTACCATAAACATTTATAGAGGTTTATCCTCAATTTATGTGGTTATCACAGATTAGAAGCAAACAGCCACAGACCACAATCATAGTTAATTCTGTTGTTGATAAAAAGTCCTAGGTTTGGGAGAACTCTAGCTTCCTTTAAATTCATCATGACAGTAAAATTTAGGGTTATTTCTGGTGAATCAATAGTTCTAGTTCTTTAAGATATAAAAGTCATTTTACATAAACATATGAGCAAATTAAAAAATAGGAGCCAGGCCTGGTGGCTCAGGCCTGTAATCCCAGCACTTTGAAATGCCCAGGGAGGAGGACTGCTTGTGGCCAGGAGTTCAAGACCAACCAGCCTGGGCAACAGGGCGAGATCCCCTCTCTACAAAACAAAAATAAAAAAATTAGCCGGGTGTGGTGGTATGTGGCTGTAGGCCCAGCTACTTGGAAGGCTGAAGCAGGAGGATCTCTTGAGCCCAGGAATTCAAAGTTAGGGTGAGCTATGATCGTGCTGCCGTACTGGGCTACAGAGTAAGACCCTATCTCTAAAAAAAGAAAAAGACAAGAGGTAAAAAAAAAAAAAAAAGTATACATAGTCAAATGCATGCTACTACTGTCACCTAGTTTGGTTCCCAAATTACATGTGTATATAAATCCATGTGTATGCATATATGTATATATACATATATCCAAATGTCATTTTTTTTTATTAAGAGACTAAATTCACTTTAGCAAAAAGCCAAGACAAGCTGTAATTGCTACCATAAAGTCAATGCAAGGGCGAAGAAAGTTATATTAACACATATATAGGATGGAATCTTGTAAGTCCACTCTACTTTCAACGATGTTTTTTTGATTTTTATAGAGACAGGGTCTCACTATGTTGCCCAGGCTGGTCTTGAACTCCTGGCCTCAAGTGAGCATTCTGCCTGGGCTTTCCAAAGTGCTGGGATTACAGGTGTGAGCCACCAGGCCCAGCCAAGTAAGCCTTGCTTGACTTTCAAAAAAGTAACATGTTTTAAAAATCATGAATCTAACTGAATGCAGAAGGAAAACACTATTAAATAGGCAAAATGACTTTACTCTGATTTATTTCAAAAAAGTTCATTAGTGGGGAAAAAAACTAAAAAATAAATAAATAAATAACCCCCTAAATCTACAGGACTAAAGGCACAAAAATATAATGGAAGTGAAGTTTTTCTTTTAAAAGGTATGAACTAACTTACATGAAATCCTCTTATTGTAATAAAAACTGTCCTGAGATTAAAACTCATCTACCAATTTCCTAAAAACAGCTGAACTGTTTTTAAAATCTCCATTTACTTATAACCCCCATCCCTCATCAGGATTCACTTGGAAAAACTGATTTTTAAAATTTTCCCAACAGTATTTATTCCACTATTTTTTTTCTGTTTTATTCTCTTAAAAGTATCCATTAGAGCCAAAAGAAACAGCAGTAAGGAGAATGTACTTCTTCCTTGGCAGGAGAAATGCACAATTAAATAAAAGACAGCTGGATGCTTGCCATGACGGTGGGCAGAAAAGAAATGCTTTTCATCAGTTATTTCTCCACTCTCACCCGGAATTCAGTTCAGCTGCCCACCCCCTGGTTTCTGTCTACTCTCCCTGCTGAGCTGAGGGTTCGCAGCAGCTCCCCAGCCGCAGCAAGGCAGCTAGAGTTGCTGGATTTTGCCTCCCTGTCTCATGGAAAGGACAGGGGCCCCTAAGTGAAATTTCAATCACTTCTCCCCTCTCTCTCTCTTAAAAAGGAAGAAGAAAAAGCAGGCTATCAGTTTTCTGCAGGAAGTATGAGACAGTAGTTCAGGACATTTAAGTAAGCCTAGATTCCAATTAACTTTGGTTTACAGGCCTGGTAGTTGTAGGTTACTGTTTCTTAGTAAATGCAGATGAAAACTTCAAGAATTAATAAAGGCTTCTAAGAATGGTAACAGACTAAAAACCAAATGTGCTCACATAATTACCCTTCCCCCCCTTCCGGAGTCAAAAGCAGGAAAACTATTAAGTATTAATCACAGACTTTAAAAGATTCAGAACAAACAGAACTCAGCTACATATTTACATACAATAAGAAAAGAAAATCACTCCTGCAGAATAAATATACTATGTCTGAATAAAGATTTTTGAATAAGACTACACATACTTAATAAATCATCACCTTTTCTTCACTTACCTACTGAAATAGCCAGGTCAACATTGGTGGAAAACCTACTTAAATACTTTAATACAATCTCCAAACACCCTTCTTTGTTGAATATAGATACTGCTCTACTACTGCATTCACTAAATTGAAGGGGAAAAAAAAGTTTTACTATTCACATTTTAACATTAAGAAATCAACCACAGAAATCCATTAAAAAAAAAAATCAGGCTTTATTAACCAGAGAGCTGAAGTCAAACACCCACCATTTTTACAGATGAAGAAACTAATGCCCATTCTTACTCACTGTACATGAGAAGAACTGGCTATTTGTATTTTATTTCTGTCACAATGGGACCTTTTAACCAATCTCTTTACCATGATGCTAATTTCCTCACAGAAGGTTAGAGCTGGAAGAGATCTTATAAATCATTTAATTCAACTCCCCATTTTACAAATGAGGAGAATCAGGCCCCAAATGGTAAAGTGATCCATCCAAAGATCACACATTCAGTTAGTGGTACAGCTCAGCCCAGTGTCTAGGTGCCCTGGGTCTAGCCTATGGTTCTTTCTTTCCACTACACCACAGCAATAATAAATTAAAGGAAAAAGGCCTCCATACTTATCAAAGAAAAAGCACAAATTTAGAAGAAAATATTATAAAATCATATTTTATTCATTCTTTTTAAACCTTGGTTATAATTTCATCAAGCAGATTTTTCAGTCTGCAACAGAGAAATTACTATAATAATTATTTTTGAAATTACATTACATTTTAATAAGATTCAGAAAGCCATCAATGTTATTAATAAAAGCACATACATTAAATACAGTGCAAATCAAACTAATAATTTATCCATGTTTCCAGAGAAAGGTATTTCTCCACATATACCACATATACACATGACACACTACTAACACAGCTGACTAAATTACTAACTTAAATCTGTTATCTCAGGAAAAATATTTTCTGTCTACAATCTTTTTATATATTCAGTTATTGCAGCATTGAACTATCCCACAGTACAGTGAGGAAGATAAGGCATACATGTGTAAAGATAATCTAAAATATAAACTATAAAACAAAAATGTTAAGAGCTATGATAACTATAAATGATACAGACAGGGCTCACAGGCACTTGGAGACATTCAGACTCTTTTCAAAGAAAAGACTTTAAATTTCCAAGTCCAACAGTTTATGTAAGTTAAAGTTAACTGATGCACAGAAAAAGAGCATCCATCAGTTTGTTCAAATGCTATTTCCTCAAATCTGATCTCTCCAATATTTCTGGTGGAATGCATCCACTAGTTTAAAATGAAATCACAGGGAAGTTCAAACTGCTATGCGGGCAGCTTTTCTGGATCCAACTTAATCTTGTAGCCTAAGAAACACCTATGCTTTTGGGTCAGCCATTATAATCGCTGCTGACTGAAAATAAAGAACTCTGACAAATCTTCCTAGAAATGTCAGACATAAAATGGGGCAGAAAAAAGTAAATCCAGGTTGTGTTTCTAGCCATTTTCCTTCCTAGTAGCAAGTCAGCTCCACCCCACCACTGCTACAATCATGACCTAGACAAGTGGCATTCTTCCTAATGGAGCCTTCCTACTTAGGGGTATACTTCCATGCAAATGGTAACTGCCAGGGAAGCTAGCCTGCTTAAATCCTTTGTGTGTCCCCTTCTCATTCCAGATGCCAAAACAAAGCAGCTACTAAACTGGGGCCTAACCAGCTTTAAAGACAAATGCTGCTTAGGGCATGCAGGCAGCTGGGGCTGAAAGGAAGAACAGTAGGTGATAATGGTCATGATACTTCTTATTTTTGTCAGTAGCAATGACTGGAGAGATGAGATCTAAAACAAACAACAACAAAAAGATATAGTGATGTTATGAAAAAAAGGGACTGGGAAGGAGGGGTGATCTTAGTTCACCTCCTACCAAGTACTAACGTTATGGATTCACAGGCCTACCAAGGGGATCCTATGCAGTTTAACACAAATAGCAGCAGCCTGAGTAGAGTGTAGCAGGAGGCTATTTGGAAAGCATCTTACCATATATTCCACAATACGTTGACAGCCTCATTGGCTATGTTCTCAATAGAGTTTCTGTTCTGATCTTTTTTCTCCTTTGGAGACGTCTCATTTGAATCCAGTCCAGCACTACACTGTAACCAAATATCATGATTAGCACCCTGGCTCAAAAGAATAACTAAACAAAAAGGCTAATGATAGTGATGAATCAAAAGCTAAACATCAGAAATTATAGTGGTTAACAAGCCAATCAAATTCTCATAAGGAGTGCAATTCCCACAACCCTCTTTCCCTTTTGGCAAGAACACAGACAAGAAAGGTCCTCAAGTCATTGTGAAAATTGGATGTAGGCCGGGCGCGGTGGCTCGAGCCTGTAATCCTAGCTCTCTGGGAGGCCGAGGTGGGCGGATCGTTCGAGCTCAGGAGTTCGAGACCAGCCTGAGCAAGAGCGAGACCCCATCTCTACCATAAATAGAAAGAAATTAATTGGCCAACTAAAATATATATAGAAAAAATTAGCCGGGCATGGTGGCACATGCCTGTAGTCCCAGCTGCTTGGGAGGCTGAGGTAGCAGGATTGCTTGAGCCCAGGAGTTTGAGGTTGCTGTGAGCTAGGCTGACGCCACGGCACTCACTGTAGCCTGGGCAATAAAGTGAAACTCTGTCTCAAAAAAAAAAAAAAAAAAGAAAATTGGATGTGAAATCA
>VSMD01127026.1:0-18122 GCA_008750895.1 Mirza zaza
ATCCGTTCCTCCTGGGCAGTCTTATATAAGTAGGATTTTTGTACTTAAATATCAAATTTGGAGTAATCCACATAATTTTGATATTGCATATTAGTTTTAGCCAAAATAAATTGCTGTTCTTATAGGTCATGAATGATCATAAATGGCAATTTCATATGGTTCAACATAATAAAAGGGAAAAAAATTAAATTCTGCAGAAACATACCATGAAGGAATGACAATTACTAATGTTTTAATTATAATACAGAACTAGAAATTAAGAGACTTTGTTGCTCATGCCATTTTGTTCTCTAATATTTATATGGAATTTACTAGCAATAAGGTTAATACCTCTAAAGTAAAGAAATATATTTATATGACCAAATAATTACTGCCAGAGTTGAGCATCTACATCACTGGAAAATTCACTTAACTCTCTAGATATTGTCTTTTCTTTTTAGTAAAATGATGATAATAAAACCTTACTTCTTCTACAGGGCTATTGAGAGTAGAATACAAGATCATAAAAGAAAATAAATCTAAGAATATTATATAACTCAGTGGATTATTATGATGAAATTCTCCATAACAACTTTTTTAAAGAACTTAGATAAATTTGTGATTTTCTTTGTTGCCTAGAGAAAATATGAGAAGTTGGAAGAATAAAACCACAAACCCATTGTAATTATAATTAGTAATTGCTAAGATTTATTGATCACAGTTTATGTGGCAGGGTTTGCTATAGGTAGTTCCAATATTTTCTGTTATTTAGCCTTCACAACAACCCTATGATTATTATAACTTGGTCTGATTAAGATTCCCCTTTTATAGATGAATAAACTGAGTCTCAGAGTAATGAGTAGATTTCTAAAGATTACATGCTATAAAGCCCCAGAATGTGGTGTTAAGCTTGGATGATCTGACTCTGGAGACAGGCCCCTCAACTCTATGTCAGACAGCTTGTCCTTCCTGTCTGCCCACACCATTTCCCCCCAAACTTACAACTTTTGTATGTGACTTTCACTTTTTTCTTTCCTTCCCTTAAGCCCCAATGTACTCATGAATATATTGATTCAGTTACCTCCAGGACAAATGAGGGAAGCAGGGATGAAGTTTTCTCCATAACCACGACCCGGATGGATTTTCAGATACTGTTGTGAGGGAAAGGACCTTTCACTTATGGGACTGATTTCCCTGTCATCAACACTGACCAGTCCCACGGATTTAGGCCCATGGCAGAGGAAAATGGTGGGAGAAGACACCATACACAGAGAGGATTAGAGGTTAAATGCACAATTTGGGAATGTTTGTGATACCAGCTGTCCCCACCTACACTTGTACAAGATGAATAACCCTTAAGGGAAAGGTAAACTGATATTGGAAAGTATGTATTATACATAATATATATATATATATATATATATATATATATATAATCTTTACATGACTTTAAAGGTTTTTAGTGAAAAAAACATTTTGGGAAAGACACAGTGGCAAACTTCCAAAACTAAAGTCAGATATGTTCTGTGAATTTTACTTCCCCATTTTAGGTGACTTGATAGCTGATCCAGCAAACAGATATATAAAGTGTAGTTAGTGATTAAATACCATTTTTTCAATACCTGGTGATTATCAGGTAAAAAATATTACAACAGAATAATTTGTTATTAAATTGTCCATCTTGTAACTCATGCTCTTTTCCACTAGGAGCTTAGCAAGAACTTTTTCAGAGCTTCCTTCCACATGCAAAGCTTCTTCGATGTAATAAAAGCTAGTCTCTTAAACTTGAAAAATCACAAAAAGGCATTACAAGATTGAGATCCTGGGTGTGAGAGTGTTTTCAACTCATTCTGAAAGAATAAATGTCTTGGCTGAGACAGAAGTTCTCAGGAACTCTCACTTTTCCTGGCTTTTGAAACTACCTAACTGATTTGTGTCATCAAGCATAAGCCAACAAAGCCATAACAAGGGTCACAGGACGTGGCATGCCTGATTGCAGCTATTATTTTTCCCCCTCTGGGGATAATCTCATAGCAGGTGACCTGCTCCTGCAACATTTTCAGCAACTAACTGATGTCAACCCAGAAAACCCAAGAGAGATCGCAGGATTTCATTTTACTTTCATCTAATTTTCAGCTGGAAGAACTTTGATATCTAATCTGCAGTACCCTCATAAATATTACCTTAAATTGGACTTTAGATTTTTTTTATCCTATGGTTCACATGGATCATTTATAACCTGAGTCACGTTCCTTTATTTATTGTGTAGCTTTTAGGTAATAGAAATGCTATTTTATAGACACTACTTCCTGCATTAATTCATGTCTATCATTGCTCTCCTCTTAGTTTTTCTCTAATATGGTACTCGATTTGTGGTGGCAAGATTGCCTTGACTGGGGATTAGATGTTACATGAGTATTTTTTAGTTAAACGAGTAAACCTTCCCCTCCTTTTCTCTCTAATGACAAAGGCAGCTGTGTTAAACTTCCTTCATGCCATCACCTAAGAATATCATAAAGCAAAAAATATCTATTGAGTCAATTCAGATATTATATATAGATACAGGCAAGGTCAATATGACAAAGTTCCTTATCCTTGCAAAAAAACACTCAAAACACATATGCACAAAACCAAAACAGGCAAACAAATCAGGAAGAAATGAAATAAAAATTAAACTCAGAAAATAAATTGTAAAAGACAATAAATTAAAAATGGGCAAAAAATAGATTTGACTAAAAATGTAATAAAGACACTGAAAAATAATAATGCATGGATTAAATCATTTTAAATAACATGAAATGCCTCAGAGGGAAAAAGTTTATCTAAAAGATAAGTTTAAAAATCAAATACCTTTTAAATGTAACTCTAAAGAAAAAATAAGCGATGCTACATAAATAGCTAACACTATTATCTATTTTATAATTACTTGGGAAATAAAAGAAGACTTGAATCTAGATTTTTAAAAGACCATCTGTACCTGAAAAAAGTGCATCTAGATGTTTTAAAAATCAAGACATAGTTCCATAAAATTATTGGATGTTAATAATAAATAAAAATAAATTCTGAAGATTCTAGGAAAAAAGCTCAAGTCTTCATCAAAGGAAACAAAATCAAGTTGGTATTATACTTTAATGAAGTCAACTCTTTCAATAAAATAAAGGAAAAAAGAAGAAAAATTTTATATCCAGCTAAGATGTCCTTCACAGCTTACCTTTATAATACAGTTTTCAATATACAAAACTTCAGAGAAATATGGTGTTCATTAAAGATGCTAAAGAATCCACTAAAGGATCTAGTTCATCCAGTCAAATATTGATAGGAGAAAATTACAAAAGCAACCGATGGATGGAAGTAAATATATATAATCATAGATCTAATACTAAAAACAAATGTGGATCCATGATTGAAAAAATATGTAAAAGTTATATGTTATAGTAAAACAGAAATATTACAATGTAAAACTGGGTTGAGAAGAGTAAACAAAAATGGAACATAATATAAGGTATCATTGTTACACAGGTAATAGGTGGTAGGCAAACAAATCACATAAAACTGACACCAAGTATCAGAAGACTAAATAAGGAAAAAAGGAATTGAACTCATCATAAAACATATTAGTACATGTAGAGAAAATAGTACAAAAATGCAAGCATCTCTAGTGACTCAAAATAAAGCTAAATAACTAAATAAATTAAAGTCCACATGAAGAAAAAAATCACAGAACACAATGAATAATACTGCAAATTAATAACAAAGACATGCCTTTCCATCTAGAAATTTAACAATTGTCTAACAAAGTATTAGGGAATATGGACATAAAATTAAAATTATTTTTAAAAATTAGCAATGAAATATCATATACCCAAATTATAGGATTTATTTCAAACTATGAGAAAAGGAAAATTCATAGCCAGAAACATGCATTTTAATAAAGATGAGAGAGTTAGGGTAATTTAAATTAATTTCTAACCTGGAAAACTCAGAAAAGAAAAAAATGAAAGTAAAGAGAATACAAGGAAGGAAATAATAAATACGAATATAATATTAATTAGGTAGAAATAGAATTAATGATTAAATACAAATCTCTGTTTTTTTACATTGGCAAAGTAGAAACTACTGACTAACTTACTCAATAAAAAAAAAATTAGAAAGCACAAATAAATGAAGAGTGAACATGATAAAAGGGAAACAACCATTTAAAGATGCATTAAAAAACTTAAGAAACAATTTTAATCACTTATCTTGAAATAAATAGGAAAAATAGATAATTTCCAGGAAATGTAATTTACCAAAAGTGATACTTTTGGAAGTTAAAACAAAATTTTACTAAACAACAACAAAAAAGAGACAAATATTGAATAACTATTTCAAAAAAGACATTAAACTTAGGGAATTCTGCACTTCACAAAGCCCAAAAGTCTCAATATTACATGATTTTCCCCATAGCATAAAAAATGAAGAGAAACATTCAAATATTTATAATTAATTATTACTTAATATCAAAAATTTATAACACAAAAAGAAAATTACAGATGAATCTCACATATGAACATCCATGCAAAAATCCTAAATTAAATAATAGCAAACAAAACAAAGGGGCAGAATACATCATGGATAATGGGACTTATTTCAGAATTGGAAGTATGTTTACTATTAGGGTAATCAATGATAAAATTCTCTCCACGAATAAATCAAAAGTGAAAATGGATTCTCATCTTAGATGCTGAAAAGAACTTCAGTAAATATTAGCCTGTGGATAAAAGGCTAATATCCCTAATGTACAAAGAACATGTAAAAACATGGAAAATATTAAAGAACAAACAGCAAATCCAACAAAAAATATGAATAGACAATTAAAAATAAATACAAGAGACTTTTGAACATTAAAAAATGTCGTCACCTTCAGTAGCA
This sequence comes from Mirza zaza, assembly GCA_008750895.1. Taxonomy (NCBI): domain Eukaryota; kingdom Metazoa; phylum Chordata; class Mammalia; order Primates; family Cheirogaleidae; genus Mirza; species Mirza zaza. Next base: position 4,891 of record VSMD01127026.1, read on the forward strand.
ATAAGCAAAATCAGGTTGAAACTACACTAAAATAGCACTGCTCATTTTGTACATTGACAAAACTTTAAAAGCTGGATAACATAATTCTGTTGGTATTGCAACCATCCAGAATGGATGAGAAACCTGCATTCTCATCCATTGCTGGTGGTAGTGCCAGATGGTATGTGCACTGAAGAGGAATTTTGCAATATCTAATAAAAGTACATTGTCAATTTTCCCTTTGATGCAGCAACTTCATTTCTAAGAGTTAACACCTAAGGTATAAGATATGCCTTCACTAATATGGGGGGAAATGTAAATTATTCATTGTGACATTATTGTCATTTGCAAAATACTAGAAACTACATAAATACACACTGGTTTGATTGAAATAATTATAGTATATACACAAAATGGAATGCTGTGTGTTTCTCATAGAGAAAAGGAAAGATCTATACAATATGGAGCAATTTTCCAGATTCATTGCCAAGTGATAAAATCGTAGATAGAATGTGCTACCTTGCTTCATGGTTATTCATGCTAAAAAAAAAAAAAAAAAAAAAAAATAGAAAGTATAAGCCAGAAACAGTGAAGCGCAAAGGGAAGTTGGCAACATAGTATGTGTGGTAAGGGAAAGAGTAGAACTCCTCTGAGCATCCCTTTTAATGTAGTTTTGACTTTTGAAGTGTATTCATATTTAATGATGGAATCCTACCACTGCTAAGGAAGAAAATCACACCAGACAAGATAAGCACAAGAGTTGATTTTATTCAGATATTATTGCCAGCAACAGGGAAGAGAGTACAAATCAATGCTGAATACCCAGTTCCACCAAGCCAAGAACTAGAAGGTTTGTACGACCTGGAAGTTGGGGAAGTCTTAGGCCCTCTGTGTTTGCCAATTGGCCTTACCCAAAAGAAAAGTAAATTTTATCCTAGCTTCATGACTGGAGGTAGCTTTAGAACTTAGAGCAAGGTGCCTGAAAATCAGGCTGAAGTTAAGCTTCCACAGAGACTGGGAGAGAGGGGCTCTATCTTCCTTTCAAAAGCAGAGCTCTTAGGTCTTGGAGAAAGAAAGACATTACTGGGTTGTAAAGTGGCAAGAGGCTTTTAAAAAGATTTACATTTCAAAGGTACAGAGATAAGACTTAGAAGGAGAAGATTTACAAGGTCAGCTCCTAAAGGCAGGAAGAAACCTGTCTAACATTTGCTTAAGCTGGGGAGAATGTTAAGGCCTTCTTGGTTATTATTTAGCTCTACATCAAATTAAGATAGGCCTGGCGTGGTGGCTCATGCCTGTAATCCTAGCACTCTGGGAGGCCAAGGCGAGTGGATTGCTCGAGGTCAGGAGTTTGAAACCAGTCTGAGCAAAAGTGAGACCCCCGTCTCTACTATAAATAGAAAGAACTTAATTGGCCAACTAATGCATATAGAAAAAATTAGCCAGGCATGGTGGTGCATGCCTGTAGTCCCAGCTATTCAGGAGGCTGAGGCAGAAGGATTGCTTGAGCCCAGGAGTTTGAGGTTGCTGTGAGCTAGGCTGCTGCCACGGCACTCACTCTAGCCTGGGCAACAAAGCGAGACTCTGTCTCAAAAAAATGAATAAATAAATAAAGATAAACAAGGTATATTAGGGTTCTCCAGACAAACAGAACCAATACAGTTTTTACAGATATATAGAAAGAGCTTATGAGGAATTGGTTCAAGCGATTATGGAGGCCGGGAAGTTGATGATCTTCCATCTGCAAGCTGGAGGCAGGAAAGCCCATAGTGTATTAATAGTTTCAGACCAAATTCAGGGGCCTAAGAAGCATGGGAGTTGGTCTTGTAATTCTCAGTCTGAATATGAAGGCCTGAGGATCAGGAGCTCAGATGTCAAAAGGCAGAAGACGATGATGTTCTAGCTCAAACAGAGAGAGCATGTCCTCTCTGCTGTTTTTGTGCTATTCATGGGATGGGGTGATGTCCACCCACATTGGTGAGGGCAATCTTCTTTACTAGTCTACAGACTCAAATGCTGATTTCTTCCAGAAACACTCTCACGGATATACCCAGAAATAATGTCTTACCAGCTGTCTGGGCTTCCCTTTATCTCAGTGAAGCTGACACTTAAAATTAACCACCACAGAAGGTGAAACATGACCCAAGAAACTTTTGAATACAGTATTCTGACTGTATACTCTCAGTGGGATAATTTCTAAACACAAAACGAAGTGCAAAGCAGTATTGTTTTTATTTTAGTCAGTTTGCTATTGGTACTGTTATTGAAGTGGTGATTTTGATAAAAATTTGGTTTTTATTGGATCGAGCAAGAAGTAACTAAAAGTAAAATGTGTGGTAGGTGATAATCAAATTGTAGGGTGAGGCAAGGGAAGTTATCAAGGCAAGACTTTACTGGGAAAATTAGTAGTGTTGGATATAAACTGTATATTGAGTAATATTGCATCAATGTTAATTTTCTTGCATGTGATAATGGTATTTTCGTTGTGTAACAGAATGTCCTTACTTTTTGATATATGATGGGATATTTAATAATGAAGTGACCTCATTTTTGCATTATATTCTTAAAATTTCAGAATTATAGAGAGTAAGAGACAGAGAGAACACAAATGTGGCAATGGGAGCAATTCACATTCACCTGGGTAAACCTATGTAAATGATGCTAGTTATACTATTCTTTCAACCCCTCAGTATGACTGAAATTTTCCAAAATGTTACGTAGAGGAAAATTAGCTAGCCCTGCCCCCAAATAAGTTACAGAGTCTATTATAGAAAAACTGCTGAAATAATTATTTCCTGAAGTAAAATGAGGAAAACAGCCTATGTAGAGACTATTATTCAAGGTTTAGTAAATAATGAAATGATGAGAAAATGAAATTATAGTCTTTGAGTTGCAAAGCAGGCTATTAAAATTCACAGATGTGACAATGGCCTTAAAGACAAAAAGATTTTCCTTGTTAGAGTGAATGTCTTGATTTTTGGAAAGCTAGGTTTTGTGTTCCCTACAGGTTTTGATACATAAATGTGTGCCAAAAAGCAGAAATGTCATATTTTGGATTATTCAATTTTATTAATGCTTGGAGCACCAACACTATGTAGATACACATATTTTATATATGTAATTCCATACTAATATATTACATACATTAGAAATTATACACAATACAATTGAAAATAAGGAAAAAGGTAAAATAGAAATATAAGTTCAAACGTGAGTCATTTCATGTGCTCCTTAGGTTCTATGCCTTGTACTTTGGAGAACACAGATGTTGGCTTTAAAAATACTATGCAACAGTGAGGGACTTTGGCTTATAGCTCCAAATGAGAAGAAGTTAAATGGCTGATGGAGAATTGGATGTAGCAGCAACAGATTTAATCGCAGATGGAAGTTTCTGAAAAGTGATTCACATTCCCAAAGACAGAACTTTGATGGGTGTGGTAGGGGAAGAAACCCCAGGTAATTTTGACAGAATTTGAAATTGGTGGGTCTTGTGGCTGTCTTTCAAAGTTGTGGCTCAGGGGCAACTGTGGACCTCTTCCAGAGGCTGTGTGTCCCACCCTGTACCAGAGAATCAGGTAGCTATGACAGTAAGCCACATGGCAGCAGTGACACGGTGGCTTCCAGTAGATGAATGAAAGGGAAGGCAGAATCACAGTGTCCAGGGTACAGTGCTCACAGCCAACAGGCTGATGAAGCAGGATAGGGACTCTTGAGAGGAAGATGAAGATGTAGGGGTGTAATGTAATTGATTGAGTTTTAATTTTAATTAAAAGAGTTTTAATCTTGAAATAAATTTGGGAAAAAATTAAATTGACTGACTTTTCCTAAATCTGAAAAGATTTATTTTTTTTCTGTTATCAAGTAGAATGGAATTCCAGTCAAAATTAAATTGTTATAAAAAAGTTTCATTTTATAAGATTAAAATTGTGATGTGAAAATCCCCAACTGCTACCTAAAGAAAATTAAATTTTTCCTTCATCCTACCACCAGAAATAATCACCATTAATTTTATGAGAACATCCTCCTACTTGTTGGAATAATAAAAATAAAAGTCTTACAGGTATACTTCAAATATGTAGTATTTGGGAAATAGTTGTTGAGTGCCTATTTGTCTAACTGTTGGAAATACCGTGGTAACAAAATAAAACAAAAATTCCTACGCTCTATTCTAGAAGATTTGTTAAGAAACCTTCAAGATGACTATTTTAATTGAAGTCAATTGTTAAATATGTTTTGGCAAATGAAGGGTAATGTAAACTTAAAAATCATATGACTTCTCAGTCCTAGGCAATGTCTTGCTAATATAGAGACTGATGTATATTGCTTTTCATGAAGCAGAATAATAATATATGCTCTGGTTTGGACATGGTTTGTTTGGCCCCATCAAGTTTCATGTTGAAAGTTGATCTCCAACATTGGAGGTGGAGCCTGGTGGAGGTGTCTGGATCCTTGAGGCAGGCCCCTAATAAATGGCTTGGTGTCATTCTCTCCGGAGAATGAGAGTTCTCCCTTGAGAACTGGCACCTCCCTCGCCCCTTTGCTTCCTGTTTGGTCATGTGATTGGTGAACATTAACTCCCCTTCTCCTTCTACTATCAGCCTGGCACAGATGCCGGCGCTGTGCTTCTTGTACAGCCTGCAGTACTATCAGCCAAATAAACCTCTTGTCTTTATAAATCACCCAGCCTCAGGCGTTTCTTCGTAGCAACACAAATGGACTAAGAAAACACACATATCCCTCACTTTCTCCTTCCTCCTAAAAAACAAAATAAAACAAACAAACAAAAAAGCGGGACTAGAATATTCATGTTCAGCTCCCATCAGTGGCCCCTAAGAAAAGGTGAGGGTGAGATACTGGCATGGAATTGGATGGCCAAGCCTTGGCTGACTCTGGCCCGTGACTTTTTCAGTTAAATACAATGTTCAAGGATATTATTTGTCTGGTTACCTGTGGACTTGGAATGCTTTGATTTTTTTTTTTTTTTGAGTTTTATTTATTTATTTATTTGAGTTTTATTTTTATTTTAAATATATTTCATTCTATTTTAATTCATTTTAAATTTACTGTTTTTAATTTACATTCTATTTTTCCCAATGGTTGAGGCTATGTTAAAAATCATGGGAAAATTATATGTTGACATAATTCTGAAAGTATCTAGTTTTTGGTAAAAAAAATTAATCATAGGAAGCTTTTTGAGAATTCTATAATAAAGCTTCTGGTTTCTACAAGATGAAGTTGAAGAATCAAATTCAGATATATATGTGTGTGTATATATATATATGTAAATATAGATTTTGTTGAATATCCAAGGAAAATCTTTCTCTTCAATATCTATAAATGGACTATCTTGGCTATTTCATGTACAATTTTTTTAAAAGACAACAGGATAATATGAAAGGGAGAAAAGGTCCAAATGCAAATGGATCATCTTTCTCTCTTTTTTTTTTTTTTTTTCTCGTGGAGGAATTATGTTCTCTAGTGGAATATATCAAGTTCTAAATGTCTTTCAGTTCCAGGCAGAAATTACCCCCTGGCTGTTAAAAGCCCTTTGGAGACCTGTCAAATGAATTCAAAGTAATTTTTATATTATGTCAGTTCAAGTTCCTTTCATATTTGTCTGTTCTGGTTTTTGCTGCTTCCAATTTATTTTACAGATTTCTAATGTAAATTATTTTTTTTTCTTTTCCTTTTTCTCACAGTCTACTGTTTTACCATAATTTTAGGCTCTTGATTCATTGATTTATTACTTCATATTTTTGTTGATTTATGTTTAGAAAACACTCGAGGGAATTTTCTTCTGCTTCTTGGAATATCTTCCTTCACTCTGGGTTTTTTGTTAGACATTTGTAGTCTAGTTTTCCTTTCAAATGTGCACACATGTTGTTCATTAAAGAGTCTGTAACTGAGCACACACCATGCTTTCTGTGCCAGGCATTGCGCTGAATTCTGGAGAAACAGTGGGGACCAAGGCAGACAAATCCTTGTCATCATGGAGCTTACACTTTACTGGGGAGACAGACAATAAAAAGATGAGTTAAATATATAGTATATTAGATAATAAAAAGACCAAATGAGAAAAAATGAGAAAGAAAGCGATTGTGGATGTTGTTTAAATTTTAGAGAATGTGGCCAGGAAAGTCACTACTGAGGATGCGACTTTCGGATGCAGACCTCTTACCTCTCAGCTACCATGTGTGGGCTAGAAATAGCTTCCCACTTGTAGCGAAAGAGCTCAGCTGAGTTGGGACTGTTCTGTCTGGAGAAATGGGCTTGGATTTTTCTTTGCAGAGCCCAATAATTGATTCATGTAAAGCCCTCTCTGCTAGCTGGTGGTCACTTGAGTTCTTTACCTTGCTTAGCGCAGAATTCTTGAAAATGGCCTTGTTTAGGCAGCCGTTTCCTGGTAGAATAGAAATTAAGAATTTTCTCTCGTGGTGCCTTTTTCCCCTTGGTTTTTGAAATTAATTTTTAAATTTAAATCTTTATCCACCAGGAATTTAGTTTTGAATAAAGGAATAAAACTCTAGCTATGTAATTTTCTTAACTATATTAAAGTGAAGGAGAAAAAAAAAATCTGTATAGAAAAGAAAATCTTCAGAATCTAAAACCAATTGACCAAATAGAATATTTGCAACATTATTATCAGGAACAAATGACTATTTAAAACCCTGTAGATGATTCCTGCATATTAATACAAAAAATTACAAGGGAAACCAACCAACATATAGTAAAGTAGGGACCCATGAACAAACAGTCCACAGAGAAGGAAATATTTATTTCATTTAAATATGTTAAAAGATACTAAAACTCACATACTATAAGAAAATGAAAATTAAAACCACAGTGAGATAGCTTTTGCTTTCAGCTGTCAACTTAGCAACAATCAAAAACCCTGATAATATACTTGTTGCGGGTGTGATCTATGAGGCTCTCTCGCATATTTGGTGGGATTCTAAACTGGTACCTCACACTTGTGGCAGATAGACCTCAGGTGGACCTCATGCCCCCTGCCTCTTGGTAATCAGGCCCTTGAGTAATCCCCTTGAGTGACTTGTAATTTTTTTTCTAACCAAGAGAATACAGCAAAGGTGACAGGATATACTTGATTACGTATACATACATGATTACCTTACATAAGATGTAATGTAACTCTCTTCTTGCTGAAAGATTGTCCTGGCTGGATTTGATGACAGAGATGGCCAATTTAGGAGGCTTACAATGTAAAGAGCTGAGGGTGACACCTGGTAGCTAAGGATGGCATTCAGCCAAGCCTGCAAGAACTTGAGACCCTTAGTCCTTAGGTGCAAGATAATAATATCTGTCAAAAACCTGAATGATCTTGGAAGAGGATCCTTTCCCAGATAGGACCCTCGCGCTAGCTGATACCCTGATTGCAGCCTTGTAGATCAGCCATCTCCTAACCTTTCTGGCACCAGGGACTAGTTTCATGGAAGACAATTTTTCCACAAAAGTGGTTTTGGGGGTGGGGCTCAGTCCGTGATAAGTCCTGTATAGCAGCTGTAAATACAGATGAAGCTTCACCCACTAGCCCACTGCTCACCTCCTGCTATGTGACTCAGTTCCTAAGTTTCATGGAAGACAGTTTTTCCACAGGGGAGGGGGGAAGCCAAGGTGGTAATGCAGTGATGGGGAGCGGCTGTAAATACAGATAAAACTTTGCTTGCTTACCTGCAGCTCACCTTCAGCTGTGTGGCCCAGTTTCTAACATGCCACAGACGGGTACCTGTTCACTGCCAGCGGGTGGAGACCACAGTTGTAGATAACTCGGCGATACTAGGCCTGGACTGCTCACACATAGAAACTGTGAGAAAATAAATGCACATTGTTCTAAGCCCATAAGTTTGTGATGCTTTGGTATGCAGCAATAGCTAATTCAGCATCTATGTACAGAAATTTGATGATATTTATAAAAAGAAATATTAATACATATATTGAACCTGTGAAATTCTTATTTAAAGAATTTATCTTCCAGTTGTAGTATAGATATGTGCAAAGATGTATGTACAAAATGAAACATTGTGGCAAGTTTTATAATAACAGTAGAATGGAAAAAAATCCCCAATGCCCATTAATAAGTATCTAGTCATCTATAGATAGATTATGGTATAAACACTGGGGAGCATGATAAACAACAAGGAGTGTATGTATATTAGAAAACAATCTCCAAGATGGTTTTAAGTAGAAAAATACAGTGCATAATAGTGTGTATGAGTATGCTAATATCTGTAAAAGGGAAAAATGATACAAGAACCAAGGCTGCATAATATATGCAGATTGCCTCTGGAAAAATATTTGAAATTGGTAAAATGGGCCTCTGTGAAAGGGCATGGGGGACTGGGGACAGGTTGAGAAACAGCTTTGGTTTTTACTTTATTGTGCATCTTTTAGATTTTTAATTATGTATGTGTATTTCATATTTAAGTAAGTTATTGTCTTTAAGCAATATGCACTAGAAACAGATTTTACAAAATAATGAACTTATTGTATTAAACTTCTTCAAGAAACTGTAGCTAACTAATATTTTACAAAATGTATGAGTATAGGTATAGTAAATTATTTGATGGTTAATGTATTTGTGAAATTATTGATGCTGTTGATCTTGTTTCATTCACCTTTTTTATGTATTTACTGCCTTAATCATTTACTCAACAAATAAATATTTTAGTGCTTGCAAGATGTTCTGCTATTGTAAGTTCTATGAGAAATTTGTATATACATAAAATAAGAGTCTTAGTCCCAGGACTTTATAATCTAGCAGAGGAGATTAGAGGAGCAACAATTAGTTATATTCAAGAAAATATACAGTCAGGAACATTAAAAAAGCAGGAGAGAAGGTTTGTGTGTTTTTACAGAAAGTTCTGTCTCCTTCTGGTGTGTTCAGGACCCAGGAAGAAGAATGTATTTAATCTTATGCTAAAGTGTAGATAAAATATCAAAAATTTAGGTACATTCAGAAAGGCATTTAAAACAGATGGAATGAATTAGTTGAGCCATGAATCAGTGGAAAACTGTTAGGCATTCCTAAGAAAAAGGCTCATGGGCGGGCTTTCTTGCTAGAAGGCAGAATTAGATGTGTAGTGAAAAGCTGGGCTAATGGCAAATAAGAAATTTTTAATAATGCCTTGTGAAGTTTCTTAAAAGTAAGAAACTTATTTATTTGTTGAGTAAATGAATAATGCAGCATGGAATAATGCAAAAAGGAAAAAGGATGGGGGCCAAGGACTGATGTTTGTGAATACTCCCATTGGAGGGACAAAATGAGTCATAAAGGCCTTTGATTCCTTTTGAAGTAAAAGGAATCACCTGAAATTTTACAGCATTAAAGAGAGGTGAGAAATTCACAAAGTAGTACTTATACATCATAATGAATTAATGTCTTATGGTCTCTGATAAAATTTTAAATCCAAATTAATTATATATGTGGACCAAAACATATTTTTAAAATAATACCTCACTTACCGTTAACAAGAGGAAAACTTCTATTAGGATTTTATTATTTTATTTTAAAAAATGACCAATTTTTTATAAACATTAGAAAATATATAATATCTTCCTCAAATTCAATCTTATTTTGAAAATTATTTCAGCACAAAGTTTACAAAGTATAAATGTCTTTTTCTTTAGTATGTGTAAGGAAATCTTTTTTAAAAAATTCAAAATGTAAGACTACATGTTAGTCCCAAGGAAAATTCCTCGCAGAGCTGATTTCTCTATGTCATAATTCAAAATACAAATATAACCTAAATTACTTGAATATTTTATCAGTCATATTATGGGAGAAATGAAATAAAGGAATATCAATCGTTAACTAATTTTAGAGCTTCTTTTAGCAATGAAGGGAAAAAAGGGAAGTTTAAAAAATATCCCTCAGCAGTCTGGGTTAATATTCGAAACAGATTACAATTGAACTTTCAGTGAATTTAGGACATTCATTTGCATGTCAAGTTTTCACAGCATGAGATGACTTTTTTTTTTTAACAAAAACTAAGCCATACTTCGACCTCTATTACTGCTATCAGTGTGTCCTCTCAAAGTGCCAATGCTCTTCTTTCAAGGCAAATTGCCATTGTACTTTAGTTTCCTTTTAGAAATTACTTCCTGTCCAATCAGCTCTGCAAGAGGTGTAAGTTACCACTATGCAAAAAAAAAAAAAAAATCTAGTAGGCATTTATTTAGCAAAGGGGACTGTAGACAGCATCTGTGAATACCAAGCACTCTGATGTGTGCTAGAAATACTATGTTGGGAAAGAAGACAAAGTTCCTACCTCAAAGAACTTAGATTGTATTTTGAATACAATACAATTTGCTCAAATAACCCCTAACAAATTAAGGGCTATGATAATTAAAAGGTGACCCAACTCAGTCCAGAATGCCATGAAGGAGTTGAGGATTACTAAGCTAAGACCCATTCCTGACCTCAACCTTAACATAAACTGTTGGAAATACTTTTAAAATCAGAGTTGTTTATATATATGTTGGTGCCATTTAGAGAGTCAGAAAATACAAGAGAAGAAGATATTGGTGGTGGGGGTGTTGTATGGATAATTATCCCCGGAACCACTCAAGTATGTAGCAAGCTATTCCAGACATTATAGAATGGAAATGTTCACAGAGAAGATTAAAATGCTAATGTCACATGCCTTATTTAATTCACTTATGACACACAAAGACACACAAAGAGAAAGAGACAGGTGAGTTAACAACCTTACAACAGGGTTCAAGTGGATGGACAGACTATGTTACCTCAATCCTGTGTTATCTAATAGTCATAGGTCTTAGAGCTCTGAGATGGGCCAATTTTTTCCACTGATGAGCAGAATTGAGGTTAAACTAGGGAGTTCAGCAGTTAAATGGTACCTGGAGTCAACCAATGCTGTATTGGTCAAGTATGTCTACTGCAGATGTCACTAGCCAGTGAGCCTTATGAATAGCTCTAATTTTCATCCGAGTTTCCTGTAAAGAAGATGGCAAAAATAGGATTATCACATAACAAACTGGTGGCCAATTTTGGGATGACACAGCCATTCCTCTGGAGGTGTCATGATCCAGAACTCACAGTTTGGTCTTTCCATCCTTTCTGTCTATGGGCAGCTATCTTGTTTGCCTCCTCTATTAATGTGTTTTAAGTCATGTATTCCATTTATGCTATCTATTTTTTAACACATTTCATGTATTACTAACTTACTATTCATACTTAAAATATTTTATAAATTCAGCCTATGTCTCCTAAGATGTTTACTTTCTTGCTCACTATCTCTAATTAACACAGCTTATGAGTTTTCCTAAATCTCAAAGAACATTCACTTATTTATTCTCTATAGTTAACTCTTCTTACGAGTTGTATGTATCCTATTATTTTTTCCTTCTAGAACAGAATTTAATTTTTTTCAGGTGCAGAAGAAAAATGTATTGCAGTGGGAAAAAGAATATTAGGTTAATTGGGGGTGTTTTCATTTTGAGGTATCTGTGTGAAAATTCAGGGTAGGCAGGAGGATTTATGAGTAGTTTAAGAGGGAGATATAAATACGGAGGCTGTCTTGGGGGAATAAAAACTGAGGACATGAAGATTCATATGAAGTGCCAGGAAGAGAATGGAGAGAGAGAGAGAAAATAGCCTATGGCCAATTCCTGATTAATACCAAGTTTTATTGTCAAATTAAAAAGAGAAATAAATGGACAATCAGAAAGAAAGTGTTCTATAAAGACTAGCAGAAGAAACAGAAAAAGTGATCAACCTCAATACAAGGAAAATAGTGAATTCTGGCAAATGAATAAACAACATGCGAGGATGAAGTTTGAACAGTGTCTATTGATTTCATCATCATGGTCATGGTGTTTATGTTTATTTTATGCTAGGAGCCACTTCCGCAAAGTGGCCAGGGAGGGGAGACATAACTACGATTCTTGATGATAAGTGAGTGCTGACAAAGTGGAGATAGCAGCTACTGTCAGTGACTCTTGAAAAAAGTTGAAAATAGGAGACATATCTGAAGAAGTTATGGGATTCATGGAGATTATTTTCCCCCCAACATGAGAGACTAGCGAAGTTTTCCATAATGTGAAAGCAGGTTATGGGAAAACACAATACAGATGGCAGAGTTGGCTGCCATTTTTGTATAACAGTAGATGAATAAAATCTCATTCCACTGACATGAATTTAGGAAGAAAGGAGAGGTACTGATGTACTTCATAGGTTATTTTCTCTCTTATAGTTGGTGATGGGAAATTGAAGAAATTATAATCTGTTGATTTATGTTTTTTTTCTCTGAAGTAGAATTCTAACTGTTTGCATGATTGTGTGTTTATTGGTGTTGAGAGTTCAGTTCTGGACAGGAACTATAAATTTAGGAATTAGCTATTATTCTGGTTGTGTATTTTTTTTTTCTTCTCATTGTATAAAACTGTTAGGTGCAAACATAGAGTAGTGGCTTGTCTAGATGGGAATGTAGCCAAATGACATAAACATAGATAAATGATAATTTAGATTATTCTCAATAGAGTTATTGAAATGACAGACTTTGGAATGTAAGTTAGATAGAAACTGTACGGGTTTGATATTTAGAAAAAGTAAATGGATTAATTGGCTTGTCGTTTTAAAAATTTCAAATCCAAAATAGTTTCAGATGATGATAAGCTCCAGAAAATGACTAAAATATGCACTGAATTGAGTGAAGTAGACATTAGAACCTAGAGTGATTTGAAACTGAGAAGTTAAGGGTCATCCAAGGGAACACAAATTCATGCAGAATATGTCATGCTCATGGTGGAGTCTGGCTTTTGAATGTGAAAATCTTGAGTTCTTTGGAATGATCTATTAGGTCCATGATGTAATATACTTCTTAAATGTTACTGCTTTTCATGAGTTAATACTGTGTTGTATTTTTATGTGTATTTCATAAGGGACATTAGTCTGTAGTTGGTATATAATTTATTTTTATTTTTAGAATGTCTAGTATTAAATATGTACTAGTCTTATAAAATTATTTGGGAAGATTTACTTCCTCTCTTTTCTAGAGATTTTGCATAAAATTGGTCTTATTTTTTCCTTCAATGGTTGACAATTGAAACTATGTGGACCTAGAGTTTTATTCGTAGGAAGATTTTTGAAAATCCAATTAAAAATATATACAGAGTTATTCTGATTGTCTATTCCAGCTTCTGTCTGCTTTGGTAAACTGTGTTTTTAAACATGTTTATCCATTTCCCTAGGTTGTCCAATTTGTTGTCATAAA